>LDKF01002202.1:1506-14349 GCA_001026735.1 Rotylenchulus reniformis | reverse complement strand
AGAGAATAATTGGACAAATTGTTAAGGCCGAGAGGGGGGAAGGGCCAAAAGGGATTACTCAAACTCCGTCAGAAGGACGAAGTGTGAACGGACCCAGCAAATCCCAATTTAATGGGACGGACAACACCGGCGGAGGATTACCAGGCAGAAGGGATTTCCGAGTGATAAGCGAATGAAATGTGTGAACTTTTATCGAATTGCCATTTTGTTCCTTGATGGAAAAAGTGTTCGGAATTCAATGTGTTATAAAGGAGAATTAATAAACCTAGCAAGTAGTTTTTGAAGAGAGAAGGTGCTGCCAAATCCGACATCATCTGCGCATTCTTCGATACAGTATACTAATTATTAATAAGTAACGGAAAAATTTTTGACCGTATCATACATGATCTGCAGATGTTTGGCGGAGGACTTCCACTAGACGCCCTTGCATAAAACACAAAATATATGTACGGTATCATTCGAGCAAAACCAGCCAATAGCAATTCAATTATAGTGTAAAATGGAACCCGAGCTTCAAGCTGAGTTTTTTCAATATCTTTATTGCTATCCAATTTTGTCGCATTTGGGATGCCCGTTGGCGGAAGCTATGCTGCTGTTTTCTTTTGCCAGAAATGAATCCGTCGTTTAGAAATCATTTCTTCTTGTGACCCTAGTCTATTTATATGACCAATTTCGAACAATGAATCAAATAATGCCAAAAAGAAAAGTATTGGTGAGGACAGGGTTACCATCAGACATATCTACGAGGTTCGGCTAAAATTTTTAATGTATAAATAAGTCAGAAAAGGAAGAAACTTGGTCCAGATCCACAATTTTTTGTAGGATTTTTATATGTTGCACTTATCATGAACCCATTCAGGTGACTTCTCCCTCATCAGATCCAAATTGTCCAAGGATAAAAAAAGTTCCCTTCTGTGTGCATTTATTTCATTTTGAATGTTTCGGGTGATAAAGACGATCATTAATCACGGTTCTCGAGTGATAAAATGTCATAAATTATTGATCCCATTCCATACATGCTATTCCACCGTTAATCGCCTTTATTGCTTAAATGACAAATTTAACCACCAAAATGAGTTCTCACTACTCACCTTGGTGCCCCCCTCTCTGGAGTAAGATGAATTAGTATTTGCTAGTACCGTATCTGTAAGTCTACACCTCTCATTAGGAGTCCATCCCTCCAATAGACCCCCCTTCTTTGAATAAACTCTAGTGGAAACCTCGAAACCTCTATAATCAGCGCAAAAATTCGAGTAAAGTTTCAATTTATTTTTTTTTGCCCTTCGTGATTATGACGCGGAAGCATGTTGGATTAAAAATATATTCTTGTCTAACTTCCTTTTCTCTGTTCAATCACTCTTCCTGTAGCATTCTATAATAAGGTATTCGCTTCAAATCACGATGGTTCAAAGCTGGTTAATCAGTTTCCAGTTTTCATTTTAATAGACCCCTCTCTCCGGAGGGGATGAAAAATAAGACCCCATGGGGTCCTAATAGAGTTTTTACCATTTTTTAGTGTGCGGCGCATTTACTCTGGCCATTAAGGAATTCACCCCAATTACTCTACCCTAAATTTATCCGAACCTACAATGGCTGTGTTATCTTTTGTTCATATTGTAAAATTTATTCATATTGTATAAACCATTGCTCAAAACAAGAGATAATTCGCTTCAAACCAAGCGCATTGCATAGAGGCCATCAAGAGGAGTGTCAATTTCAGTAACTCCTAAGGGCATGATCCATCGATGCAATGCTAACGCAAAATTGGACTTATTAACAAGCGACAATTCTGATGGCGTGAAGAAACCAGGAATGGCACCGGAGTGGGCACCGACAAAAAATGCAGGTAGAAATGGACAGTGGGGGGATCACTTGGGCCCAAAACTCGAAATTCGATCTGTCCTCTGATTTGGTCGATTTTATGGCCCTCGTCTAACAAATGAGATGGAATTTGCCCAAAGAGGCCAATTGTCTAAAATAATGTAATAATTAGTACCACATCAGACGACAACAAATTGAGCGGACGCAAGGAGTCCATGAAAGTAAGTAATGTTAACTTGGATCATCTTGATCATGAGTTGATTGATCAGATGTTCAATGTCTGCATTCCCGAAATGTCCTTAAATGATAAAGGCAAATCCACATTGTTAGATGGCAACTTTAAAATTCAACGGAACATTGTGGATGATCATCATCGGAAAAAGAAAATGGCCATTTTCAAGTCCATGGCACAAAGGTCTATTCTAGTAGGTAATAGGGACAAAATAAAGGAACATTTTCAGACTTCGGTATAACTTCGGGCTTCGGCACTTTGTCCTGGTCGGACTACTGGCCATTTATGCTCTTCTGGGCGGATTGACCTTTCAGGCACATTCCACAATGAGATAAATTGGCAAATAATTGTGATTATTGGGAATATCTTGTTTAGGCCTTAGAGAAGGACCATGAGCATGAGAGTTTGAGGAAGAACAAAGAAGCGTTGGAGCTGATGATCGAAAGGATGGCCACTGTGAGTTTTGAAGTGATCCTAAAAGTTCTTTAGCTAAACCCAATAGAACATCACAATACTGTTCGAAGTCCAACCGTCGCCCGAGCTGAAGAAGGGGCTGCAGTTGCTGATCAGGTGGGATACTGTCAAAGTGATACTGTAATTGTCATTGTGGCACAGACAACACTATCAGACCATGCTGAAGGTATTGCTACAGTATCAAATTCCCGCAATTGGTTTTGCTTCCCAAGATTGAGGGCAAGTACATCGGATCGGTGTTCCACAAATATGAACAGATGGTTGTCCGATTCACCTGGTACTTTGGCAGCTCCGTCTTCTATGGTGCACAAACAGAAATCATTAATTGAATATTTTCCATTCTTTTTTAGCCATGACTTTGTTCACCACCATTGGTTCAAAATCTTAAAAATTATCAAATAAATAAATAATATTTCCAGGTTACGGTACAATTGTTTGCCATACAACATTGGGCAGAATTGTGAGCATTCATTTTTCCAATCATTTTTTGTGAACTATTTCCCAGGTTTCCATCTTTTATGCAATGTTCGGTAATGTCCAAAAGTCAAATACTTTTTCATAATTTTTTCCCATTTCCGGTATTCCTCTGATGTTGGTGGTGCTCAGTGATCTGGGCCAGCTGATCTTGCGCTTCTTCATATTTTGCCACAATTGGCTCCGTCATTCTTGCAGGTGGTCTCACAATTTCCGAATTGATGTTAAAAGACACTTTATGCTAATAACGAATTNATTTCTGAAAATGGTATAATTTCTTCCTCTCCCTCCTTCAAAGGTCCTTTCTTCGTTCAATGGCTTGTCGGATTCTGGACATGGAAGAAGCGGCTGTTGTGAATGTTGCGACAGAACGACAGAAAATCGTTTGGACTACAAAAGGTCCATTTGGGGGATGGGCGGTGGATTTTGATAAAGTGAATCCGGATCTGGTTGCATTTCTGGTCCATGATCTCGCATCCTTTCAGAATCCATCGAAGTTGGCTCAATTGGGAGTTGTGAGTCGGGTGAGGAAGATGGAGTCGAAGAGGAAGAAGATCAGTGTCCGCGGGGCCTTCCGCTGTCCCTGTCCGTGCCCATCGTGCTCCTCTACCTGGCCTTCGTCTCCCTCCTGATCAGCACTTTCGATCACCCAAATCCTTACAGCGACATCGACGGACGTGGCCTGTCCTTCTTAGAGGCTTTCTATTTTGTGTTGGATCAAGAAAAATCTGAATTGTTTTGTTTTCAAAACATTCAGGTTCATTTCGCTGTCCACCATCGGATTGGGCGACTTGATGCCCAACTGCAGCAATGAGTTCTCTCCTTTCCTTGACATTTTGCTCCTCTTCGGACTTGCCCTTCTTAGTGTTGTCAACTCCACCGTAAATAAATTAACTTTTAATTTTTTCGTCAAAATATTTGATCAAAAGATGTATCTGGCCATCCAGCGTTATTTTTTGGCGGCGATCGAATATTTGGTAATTTACCTATTGGTCATTTTTATGTCCCATATGAAAATGCAGGAGGAATTATTGGAAACTAGGCCATCAACAGATCAACATGAGCGGCAGGAGGGTTATTTCGTGTTCAGATCCCTTGCACCAAATATTCAGGTTTCCAATTGGGTTGATCCCCTTCCTAAATTAGCATAATTTTCTCAGCTTTTGGCCTTAGCATTGCCAATTTTCCACGATGCCAGTGATGACCAGATTGGGGCCATGCTCGAGCCGGCAGACACCAGCTTTAGGCGCCGTGTGTTCTCGGTGAGCCCGTCGCCGCTTTTGTCGGCCACATCGAGACTGAACTCATACAGGTGCTATGGCATCCCTCAGTTAGGATTGGGTGGAATCGGAATGATTCCGGAACCAAGGACATAGTTCTGCAAGGAATACCAGGAATGAATTCGATGGAAGCTTCTACTAGCTTATCTGAGTGTATTTGTACATAGGCATAACATAAGGTTTTTCAACGAGTGTCCATTAAGCCAGAGGAAAAGAATATGAAGCGAACGATTTTCTCTTCTATCTTATATTGTCTTTTCGCGGCGAGAAAAAAAGGAAAAGTTGGGAGATAACACCAACAGATACTGTAAATTCGGTCAGAGAAAGTAAAATCAGCGTAGAATAGCCAGAGAATTCCAAATTTTATTTTGGCTCCTCAATTTTACGACGCGAAAACATTTTGCATTAAAGCATATTGTTGTCTGATTTCTTTTTCTCTGTTTATTCTATTTTCCTGTTGCAGTTTAAATAAGGAATTCGCTTCATAAAATTGAGGGTTCAAAGCGTTTCTCCCGGTGCCCATTTTTATTTTAGTTCCTGTGGACACATAAAAACCTCTCTGAGGGATACTGTACATCCATAGTCGTGTAGTTTAGGTATATAATTCGGGTGGCTGATATGAGTAGAGACAATTTAGATTCTCTTCAAGGGAATTAATTTTTTATGATGCTTTTTTTAAAGAATCTTCTCATAAATTTTTTATTTGTAAAACTTTTTACCTTCAGCAGAACATATTCTACATCGGCCGATGATCGCCAGCAAGAGCAACAATCAGCAGGATCGCATCGACAATGCTACCACACAGTTCATGGCAGTGGGGCGACACCTTTCTTCCATCCCACCCTCGGCATTCTGAACACTGAAATTCCTTCCCGAAAGGGCACACTTATTTGCCATGACAAAAAGCCGAATGCATCGCCGAGGGGATCAGCAGGTAACGGTGATCATCAGAGCACATTGAACATCCTAACAAGATCAAATGGAACAGATCCGCTGATGGCAATGGGCAGAAGGCGGGCAGTCACTGTGGCACATCTTGGCAATCTCAGAGGAAAAGCCGAAGCAGACAGAGGCAAAGGGTGCCGAAGGACAAGGTCATCCCTGCGGAAGAGGAAGCCGATGAAGCAGCCAATGGGTGCGGAGGATGAAGCAGTTCAGCAGGGAGGAGAACCAGTTCAGAAACGGATGAAAGAAGAGGAGGAAACACCCAGTAAAGGGGAGATGGCAGTAGGGGTAGAAGGGAGAATGCACGCCAGCAAAAAAGTACCATTGGGTTCCGATTTTAGGAATATGGATTGCCGCATAAACTTAATTTATAAGATTATAAGCAGGAAAGTCGGAAAAATCCATTAATTTGCCTATTCACCCTAAAGGGACCTCATCATCAAAGAGCAAGTTGCGACGTGCGCAAAGCGAGCGAGCGCCCAATCCGGAGCGACAACAACAACGGGAGCTGTACGTGATCGACGAGGTCGAGTCGCAGCAGCAGCAGCAAACAGTCTGCGGTGGCGAGCGACGGCTGCAGCAACGCACGCGACAACAAAGTCCGCAGGCGGAAACTTCTAGTCCGCGCCGGACCGAACGCCTGCTGGACAGGCTCGGTCAACGCACATTCAGCGAGCACAAAGCTGATCGGGCAGAATTGATCCGGGATCAAAAGGAATAAAAACGCTCAACTCAAATCCAATAATTCGCTCATTCACATTGAATTTCCAAATCAGTTGCATGCATACATAAAATTTTTTCAAAAAATGTTTATCCCTCAAATAATAAAAAATTATCTTTGTTTTTTGGACTCATCAGTCAATTTCAAATATGCCAAAGCGGGTTTTTGATTGAAAATTTATCCATTTTTGGCATTACATTCAAAATATTGACAATCCATACAATCTAATTACATCTACATATTACTAGTAAATAATTGGGTAGAAATTCTAAAAAAGTTAACCAGGTACATACTAGTATAATTTTGACCAGAAATTAATGGCCGAAAAATTCACAATAAATTTGCTCCAATACGCATCGAGCGATGTTGGGACGCTGGAATGTGCCATCAACGAGATGAATGCACAAATTGAGGCAGCCAATGCTGGGATAAGAACCGAACTGCTCCAAGCACTTGAAGAAGGCATTGAACAACTGTGAGGGGCCAAAAATTCAAGGGGAAAAGGGAATTTGGCCAAATGAATGGAAAATTCAGAAAGGGCAAGGCAGTGCCGGGATTGGCCAGATCCGAAGGATGGGGTCCCTTGATCAAACTCACCGGGAAAGCGATCAGTCAGGGGGATGGAAATGCAGAACAGCGGAGACGAACCATGAAAGTACTGCTCGAACTCCTCGGATTGTCCTCTGCCCGAGCTTTTCATGCCCACGCAACCGAACTGGCACAACTGGCGCTGGAAGTGTTGGAGGCTGAGAATGAAGTTTGGTCGAATGCGGAAAATGACCTAAAAGGGCAATTTTATTTTGGCCCAAAAATAATTGAGTTCATTCAATCATTTATCTATAAATTTTATGTATTATTTTAAGACTGCGAAAAATTGCACCACTACAACTTCTGAACTTCGACTAATTTCCTTGGAAGTGTTGAGCGCCATTTTTGAAAAGGTTGGTAATTGTAGAGACCAAATTTTGGCATTTTTCTATGATTTATGTATGGATTCTGATCAAAATTTCGTTCCCAATCATTCGTTGTCTGTTAAGTTTCCAAAGGATTTGCCCCCTGGAATGGATGCCCTGTTCCCCCGCCTGCAGCCTGCACTGCTTGCAGTTCTTTCCGATAAAAACGATCAACGGGCGCGCGAGTTGGCTAACAAGTGCATGAGTGCAGGTATGGAGAGCAAATATTTGGGGATTCGTATTAACTGTGACTCTAGTCCAGGTTTAGGGGTCCGATCGGACTTTTAAGGGTCCAAACAATTTTAACAGTAAAATAAATAAGCAATTATGCAAAAATTAGTAATTTTTAATCTTTACGTCACATTTCCTCGCGAATTTGATTTTATTACCAAGTAATGTGTTCAAATTTTTCCTTCAGAACATAAATCATTATATTCTGGAGGAAATGAGTCTTACCTATTCCGGTTAAATTTTTTGCATTTAATGTTAAAATTGTTTGGACCCTAAAATTTTAATTGGACCCTTAATATTTTGTTTGGACCCTTAAGTNTGTGACTCTAGTCCAGGTTTAGGGGTCCGATCGGACTTTTAAGGGTCCAAACAATTTTAACAGTAAAATAAATAAGCAATTATGCAAAAATTAGTAATTTTTAATCTTTACGTCACATTTCCTCGCGAATTTGATTTTATTACCAAGTAATGTGTTCAAATTTTTCCTTCAGAACATAAATCATTATATTCTGGAGGAAATGAGTCTTACCTATTCCGGTTAAATTTTTTGCATTTAATGTTAAAATTGTTTGGACCCTAAAATTTTAATTGGACCCTTAATATTTTGTTTGGACCCTTAAGTCTGATTGGACCCCTAAACTGGACTTGGATTTGATCATTTCCAAATTAATAATTAATCCTGTGCTTGTGCCCCTTTGCCAGTGATCTCCTTCCACTCCGACCCCAATGGGGTTTTCGCCGTCCTTTCGGAAATGAGCGACGACTGCGAGCTGATGCTGAAGGATGACCCGTTGCTGGACGACCTGATCGAGAAGTGCTGGGCCCGAGACAACGAAATCATGGGAAGAGGATGACACGGATCCATTTTTGATCTAACAAAGATAATTATATTTAAAAAGATAAACCATAATCGAAAAACAGGCAAAGATATTTATGAGCTAAATTGGGAAAAATTTCTTTTTTTTCAGGAAAAAAGTTTTGGCTCGCATAAAAAATGGGGGAATAAAGGATAGTTTGGTTTTTATATTCTCGTTAAAAACTACTAGAACAATTCATTGTTCAGCGAGTTAACAACGCGATAATTTTGGCTGTTCCACTCTACCCGAGTGTGTTGCTTTGCCTCTTCGCTCTCGATTGCGCACTTTTCGGTTTCATCGCCACTGTGGGCCATCATCTTCCAATTGCGCTAAAAAGCAGCTAATGGCCAAGGACGGACAGGTCCGGAGGGGTCCAACTGTTTACCCTTCTCCTCCGCCTCCCTTCCTTTTCCGCTTCCCTTCTCGACCGGTCCTTTCTTCGTTCCATCGGGAATTTTTTTTGAACTCTCCGGGTGATCAGTGATCGGTAAGTCTTGGCCATAATCCCACGGCCAACAACGGCCAATCCAGCAGAGTGTCTGTGGGGTTGGTTCTGCCCGTCCGTCTTCCGCTTATCCCATTCTTCCTTCCCCTTCCGGTCCGTCCGCCACTTTCGCTGACAATGAGTGTCCCCTCCGTCCGTTTGCATTGGCCACTCATACAAACCCCAACACAAACCCACAGTTCCCCCGATCATCCTTCATTATCTCCCCCATTTCTAAAATGTTTTCATTTTATAACATTTCCTTCAAATTGTTCGATCGTTGATCCCCAGAAATACATCGAGAAAAAGAACAAGTTGCACCTTCATACCCACCAATAATTTGAGGTGAGATTAGAAAAGGGTTTAAGTTTATCCCTACCTGGAATTGCATTTAAAAAGAATTTTTCTAATCCTTTCCCTTCTAAGGTTGCGCATCTGTTCAACAAAAAATGCCACGGGCATTCTGGCTCGTCCTGCTCCTTCTGCTTCCAAAGCCCGGAGAGAGTCAATTCGGCCAATTGGGGGGATTTGGCCAAGGAGGCCTTGGTCCCAATAATGGCAATGGCCATGGAGATCTGTGCCAACAGATTTGTTTGCCCGGAAATGATGAATTTCAACAACAACAACAACAGCCAATACAGCAATTTGCCATTCTGCCGCCCTCATTCCAGGGACAAGGACACCAAGGACAGCATCGGGACGAGAGATGTGAGTGAAATGTGCCAACAGGGCCAATTTTGGCTCTGTTTGGCTTGGCCAAATTTTGGCTCTGTTGATTTTGGTGTCCTATCTTAAATACTTTAATAACGAATCCCTCCCCCTCCCCCCAACTGGCAAGGCTGCTGTCTTTGTTGTTGTCCCCAACAAAATCAACAGCATCAAGCGCCTCCTCCGCCACCTCCACCCCCTCCGCCCTGCTGCCTGATTTGTTGCTGCGAAGATGTCTCTGCTTATCGATCTAATGCGGGATTTCCCAGATTCAACCTTGATTTTCAGCAAAAACCACCCCCGCCGCCTCCTCCGCCAATCATCCTCCAACCTCTTCCACCTCCACCACCACCTCCCCCACAAGGTCTGTTCCCGAACTCGATTTGTTCTCGTTCCATTTCCGGGTTCTCCGGCTTTCAGTGTGTTTGTTGTGCTGCTGTGAGCAGTCCCGGCCCCCGCCTCCTCCCCCTCNTCCAGTAAATATAATACATTGATCTGTCCTTGTTGAATTGGTGAATTGACAGATGCCCCCACCCCAGCAAATGGCCCCTCCTCCCCCGCCGCCTCCTCCCTGTCCCTGCTGCTGCTGTTGCCAGCCCCAACAACAACAGGCCCTTCCGCCTCCTCCGCCGCCCCCACAGCCGTGTTGCTGCTGTCCTTGTTGCTGTTGTTGCACTGTGCAAGCGCAGCCGCCGATGATGGGCGGCGGTGGATTCAACGGGGGATTTCCGCCTCCACCGCCAGCAGGCGGCAACGGATTCGGTGGGTTCGGCGGGGGATATCCTCCCGCTGGAGGATACGGCGGATTCGGAGGGTACGGAGGACAAAACGGCCAAATCCGGCCACCAATGGGTGGCGGCGGCTGTCCTTGCTGTCAGGGAGGCGGATTTGGACGTCGACGGAGGCGGAAGAGGTGATATTTGTTTATTACCTCAGGGAATGATAAAATCGTTTAACAGTATGAATCTAGTATCAGCTATTGTCCAGATCAGATTTAGGGTTCCAGAACAATGGATTTTGGTTCATTAATTGGAAAATGATGAGACTGGAATATGCCTATATTTCTCTCCAATTCAGCACTATCCCCTCCTCTCCCCCTAGATGGTCCCACAGTGCTTCTCCCCGTAAACAACGTGTTTATGGACATCAGAAGATGTCCCTTTCCGCGAATGATCCTGACTGTTGTCGCTTTGTGATGAAGCCGGATGGATGTGTTGCGATGTCGTGGAAGAGAGCAGCGGAATGCCAAAAACCGATGCAGAGGAATATGGACGGAAGGGCAGCGACGAAGTACCAGCGCCAAGGACGAGAATGGGCTTCTGTATTTCGTGGCAAGAACTAATGTCATTCACGATAATATCGAGATGACCGACAAAATCTCCCGAATTGTTCCATTCGATAATATTTTTGTTTTTTAGAAATAATTTAGGGAATTTCTTCCTCTTAATAAAAATCGATGGTAAAAACAATTTGGCGTCTTTTTAATATTTTTAAACATTCTCGAAAAGACTCAATTCCTCCATTCATTGTCTCTCCGATGGTCCGTCCCGGATCCCGATGCAGAGACAAGTTTTGCGACAAAACAGGAACCGGGTGGCCTTGTTGATTTCGCAGAGGCCGCCTGTTCAAATGTGGCAAATTTCCCTAATCAGTCTCAGACATTGATCAATTGGCATATCCCTTTTATTGGTGCCATAATTTCCCCAAAATACCTTTTGCCCACTCCTGACAAAGCCTTTCGCCCCGTTCGTCCGTCTCCTGGCCACAGTCAAAGATGTAAGGTGTCCCTGGAAAGTAAAATTTCAACGAAACTATGGCCATTTGGGACACTCACATTTCTGCGTGGAGGCTAATGTTGTGGGACGCGACAACAGCCCTAAATTAGATTCTATCTTACACCAATAACCGATCCTAAATCAGATCAGAAGTGAACATTAACAATTCTGATTCCAATTGAATTGGATTTTTTAATTTTCTAATAAGCCAAATAAACTTTATGATCATGATCAGACGTTTCCTACTGCTTACCCTCTGTTTCTGACTGACCTCTGTAGGTTGTGGCTGTCTCCAGCGGGGTGCTGTCCACCTCCGGCAATACCACGGGTGTCTCCGCTCCGACAGACTCGGGGTGCTCCCGGATCAACTTCACTGCAACTCCCGATCGATCACTCCGATCTCGACCAGTCCCTTCCCCTTCCCTACCATTCGCTTCCCTCAAATCTTCCGTCAGAATTTCCAGTCCGCCTTTTGGAGTTGTGGCTAAATTACAATGAAAATCCCGAATATTTTGGCATTTTTGCTGTTTCTTCGCTTACCATTGCTCTCAACAACCTTCCATTGAGTCCGAATTGTTGCGTCCACAGTTTCCCCCGTCCCTGTCCTCGCCTCCTCCCCTTCCTCCCCGAACCTCTCCACTTTATTGCTGGCAACTCCTTCGGCCTCGGCTTTCTTCAAATAAATTTTCATATTTTATGGATTTTCAATTTTCCCACCAGTTCTGCAGCTCCCGATCCGGCAACTGACTCTCCTATCGGCTGTTCCTCCCGTTCATCCCCTGGCTGTTCTGTCCCTGTCACATTCAGTCTCTGTCCCGCCAACAATCGCAGCAATTTGCAACAATCATCCTCCGCTGAAATTCGACAAACTCAACCCCCAAAAAGTATTTTTCCGTCCCACTGAAAAATTGTCCCTTTGGGTCTCGCGGGACATTCGCTTCTTGGGCTTCCGATCTGTTCACTGTCGCCATCAATTCATTGTCCTTTGGCTGTTGTTGTCGGCCTCCCCCTTCCACCATGGTCGTCGTTTCCCCCGTTCCATTCCCCGCCGATGCCAAATCGAAGCCGAGTTGTGCCGCCGAGTTGGGCACATCCGGTGGAAATTCAGATGATGACCCCGTGTCTGTTGTGACTTCTTTTTGTCGATTTGTGCTTGTTTTGGGTTCGTCGGAATCAATGAAATGTGCAGCTGGTGTTGCGGTTATCGGTGTGGCTACGGTATTTGTCGTTACGGACTCTGCTTCCGTAGAATCTAAAAAATTGGTCTGACTTTTTTGTGAACGAATCACTCAAGTGCCACTTGAGCTGATGACCAATGCATTTTTCGACACGAATTATTAAGGAAGAAATGTATGTTCAAAGATTTTCTAAAACCAATCAGTTCTATCATTTTCTATTTTATTCAATTTTTTGAAAGAGATGGTGATAACTCAATTTAATGATTATGTAAAGAGAAAAAATTTTGGTTTTCTACCCAAACTAGTTTTTTGTACATAGGCCCTTGAGAGGCTCTAAATTCTTTTTATGGCCCTGAACATTCTCTACAATTTATACCAATTTCAAATGCACTCGTTAAAACTGTCGTTGGCGTTGTGTTGGGTGTGTTCGCGCTGTTAGGGGCCAATGATGTGTGCTGTTGTCGGTGTCTCTGGGTGCAGTTGTGTCCTTGTACATCTCCAACTTGGTGTCTCTGTCCATCTCCAACTTGGTGTCTCTGTCCATCTCCAACTTGGTGTCTCTGTTCATCTCCAACTTGGTGTCTCTGTTCATCTCCAACTTGGTGTCTCTGTTCATCTCCAACTTGGTGTCTCTGTTCATCTCCAACTTGGTGTCTCTGTTCATCTCCAACTTGGTGTCCCTGTCCGTCTCCAACTTGGTGTCCCTGTCC
>LDKF01002200.1:4384-14431 GCA_001026735.1 Rotylenchulus reniformis | reverse complement strand
ATATATACTGATTTAATATTTTTGGCTGCCCTGGCGAAATCTGCGGTTAAGTTAAAGCGAAAGAAAACATATAAATGTTAATTTAAAAATGAACCAAAAAATTTATTTACATATTTTTTTAAGAACTAAAATATTGTAGAAAATTTTAAAAAAATTACATTTGCATATTAATATAATTCTAGCGTTTTTGGCAATTTTATTTAAAATTATGAAAATAATTATTAATAATATTCAATTCATAAAGATTTAATATAAATAAGTAAATTATCATAAATTTTGATTTTATTTATTAGTAAATAAATAATGGAAGCATAATTCAAAAAAATTAATTCCTGAGGATACACTTGGGGGAATTTATTGATGAGTACCCAAAGCACAACATTTTAAAAATATCCTCTACTTAAACCGATTAAATTTTTATAAAAATTTGTTTAAAAAAATGTTAAATGTTAAATGTTAAAATTAAAATTCAACAATTTCATACAATTGAATTTAAATATAAAAAAATTTCAAGGGAAAATATTGCAAGAAACTGATAGAAGAATATATTTCTAATAAAAAAGAAGTGTGATTAAAAGTAATATTGTTTTATAATATAAATCCATATATTAATTGCTGAGCTTAAAAATTTTAACAGAAAAATAAATTTTTTAGTTATTTAATTAAAAATTCATGATGAAAGCCAGCATGGATTGCATGTAAATAAAATAAATATAAGCAAAATTTTAAATATCTTTATAATTCATTTTAAATTTATTCGATATTTTTAAATATTCAATATGAGCTTTTCAAGTAAATGAAATTTTAATTTACTATTAAATTAATAAAAATGAAATAAAATTAAATTTTTTTAATTGCGTATAAATTTTATAATTTTTATATTAAATAATGAATTCATATATTTTTTTAGAAATATAGATTAATTTAGAAAATAGTAATCTATTTTCCCTATAATTTATGAGAAATATTTTTTTTCAAGGAAGAAAATTTTATCGAAATAATAAAAAATGTTTTTATGGAATTCTTGCATAAGAAGCAGGCCTCAGCAGTGAGACATTCTTGTAACAAAAATAAATTTGTATCTTTGTGTTATTTAAAACAAGTATAAGCTTTTAAAATATTTAAAAGAACTAAACTTTAAATGAAAATATTGATTTCAAACATTAATATATAAAATTTATATAGTATTATTTTTATGCTAAGGGATTCAATTACCCATGATTCGGTTTGAGCTACTTTTATTTTCTAAATTTTCTTAAAATAGATACAATATAATTAATGGAAAAAGCAACTTGAATAGATTTCGATTTTCGTTATATTTTTATAAATTAGAATGGTATTTAGAATTTCATTTTTTTAATGGCAATTAATTAATTTTGAAATTTGAAATTGTATAAAATACTTAATGATATATATAAATATTACAAATTAATATAAATCAGGCAATAAAAGAGCTATATTAATATTGAAAAAATACATTATTTATTTCTAAAATAATTTATATAAAATTTATGGATTTAATGGTAAAAATTGATTTATTATTATTATTTTGGTCATATATTTTTAATTAAAATATATGATTGGAAATGAAAGAGATGGAAAGTAGGGTATTATCAAAGGGTGTCTTGATATCATTAACAATAACATAAATCTTTCGATGAACTAAATATAATGAATTATTTAACAGAAAAATACTTACAGTTAATAAATAATATAAAAAATCAATAAATAACTATTTATCATACATTCTTAATAATCGTATTAAGAACCTATCAACAAGAACCAATATCAAAAAATAAATTCAAAAATAATATTATATCAACAATAACTAGATTAGATAAATAATTTTAATATTTATATCAACAACCTGACCGTGTTGTAACGTTCTACAAGTACGAATCCGTCTTCCAAATGAGTTACTTGCTGAAATAGCGAAAAATTAAATACCGAAATATGCATCCAATACCATTCAAAATATGAAAATATTATATCGTTTTCTTTCAAAAATTCCTTTTAAAAACTAAAAATAACAAATAATCTAAATTTAAAAACAACATAAAAGAGCTTAAAATAAAATAAAATCAATTAGAAGATATTATGGAAAACCTTGGAATACCATAAGATCGAAGAAAATGTTGACATTTTGTTCAATAAAAATTAAAAACTATACCATATCTTTTATATAATTTTTTAAAATTAAATTTATATCAAATGTTTGAATTTAGAGAGGACAAAATTATTAAATAACAAAAAAATAATTGATTATATATTAAAAATTCTGAATGCGCAAAAATAAAATTACAAATTTAATTTATAATTTATTCTTTATCGTTTTTTATATTTTTTATATTAATAATTTAATAATTTATTATGATTAAAAAGGTCCATGAATGCGATATATTTAAATCCAAAACAGAAATTTAAAAAAATTAAAAAATATTCAAAGCAAAAAATTTTGAAGCAAACATTATATCAGAAAAATTTTAAATTTAAAAATAACTATATTTAAAAAGCAGGTTATACTATTAAGATAAATGAAAAGATGTAGAACAAATAGTAGAAACTTAAATTGAAATAAAACGCCCAAGATATCCCAAAAAGCCCTCTTTAGGGTTATCCTCGAGGATATAATTTTTGATATATCTTTGTAGAATCAAGAAAAAGCCAACGTATAATTATAATAATGGAAAAAAATATTGATAAATTTATTAATATTTTTGAATCTAAATATTAAAAATATATAAAAAAATTCTTATAAACTTATTAGTTTAATAATTTAATTGATTTTAATTATCCAAAATAAAATTTCATTTATTAATAAATATACATAAAAAATTAAATCATAAAAAATAAAAAAAATGCCTATCAGGCATTGGCTTCTGGGTTTGGCCTTCCTACAGTATTTAATTGATAATTATTCTTTATTTCAAGAAATATTAATATTAATATCCATTAAAAATAAATTATTTAGCTATTAAATATAAGATATTAGAAAAAATCAATTTGCAGATATGAATATGTAAAATTAATCATGCTATTTCAACATAAAAAATTCCAAAAAATTTTATTTTTTAAATGCAAAAGGAATTTGATAAAAAGAAATAAAAATTATTAAAAAAAATTTTGAAAAAAAAATTTATAAATGCAAAAAGAATATGATAAAAAGAAATAAAAATTATTTAAAATAAAATTGAAAAAAAATTAATTCGCAATGAAGAATGTCTGCGAGAAGAATCATCGTGAAATAGAACATATGAAGAAAATATTATGAAAATTAAATTCATTTATATTCGAAGATAAACTCAGCAAAAAAATGAGATGATTATTTAATTCTTCAGTTCTTTTAAATATAAAGGAAAGGATGATTCTTTTAGGCAAGAAAATATAATACTTGATATAAAAAAACAAAATAATTGTTAATGTAAAAATTAAACATCTCAAAATATAATATATATTAAATTATAAATAAGATTTAAATTCATTTAATTTCGGTAACAATTAAAATTATTTATCCATTCCAATTAATGGATAAATAAAAAATGTTAAATATATGATGCAATAAAAATCGATCTAGATTTATTATTGATTTTTTCCGAAAAAGTCCTAAATACGAAAAACTAAAAGTTTAAAATTAGTCCATTAAAACAATTCAAAAATTATCCAAAATTTTTGCTATATTTTATAGAAGTTACTATTATAGAATTTCCACCATATAAAAAAATGAAATACATCCTTAATATTAGTTAGATAATTCAGTCCATAATGTTTGCAAACATTAAACTACAATAAATTAATTAAGGTGGAATATTGTAAAAAAACAAGTTTATTAATAAATGTAATAAGATAAAAATTCCTTTATAACAAAAACGGCTTTATAAAAAATAAAATATAATAATATATAATAATACAAATTTTTAATTTATAAATAATAAAATAAAAATATATAATTTCTAAACAAAATAGAATTTACAAGATACAAAAAATAATTAAAATTTCTAGAGTGTAAAATAAAATGTATCATGAAAAGAAGTTGAATAAATAATAAATTAGAAAAAATAATTAAACTTTAACTTGGCTATATAATATAAAATGGAGGTTATATGTATTAATAAATGTTAATTTACATTCTTAAAACTAATTATGTAAAGGAATAGCAATTTTAATCAAGGTTGTTTTTCTGATCAAGGTTGTAGAAAATCTTCTAATAAAATTTGTTTTTTATGACATCATCAATATAGAGGGTGTTTCGAAATATTTGAAATTGTATTGAATTAATTCTTATTAAAAATTGCTTTAAAAAAATAAATAAATTAAAAAATAGCTAAAAAAAAATTATCAATGTCATTCATCATACTATTGTTCATATGCTTAAATTATAAAATATATGAATAATTTTTATTGTTAGATATTTATTGTTTATAGATAAAACAAAAAACGGAAATAATTATAAGCTATATTATAAGCTAAATCTATAAATTAAATTCGCTGCAAAATAATAAATAATTTAAATTGTTGAATAAAATTAAATAAAAAATATTACTGGTTCTCTCTACCTTCATCGTGCTGAGGTCTCTTCTCTTCATAATCTCAAAAAATAATTTTGAAAAAATTAAATCATTTATTACTATAATTGATGATAAAAAATAAAAAAGAAATTCTACTTGATTCATATTAAATGAATCATAATATTGTTTGATTCACAGAATCATCTGATATTATGACTTTGTTTTCTTATCAAATGATGAATAAATTATATAATAAAAATTACTGTATGTAGTATTTAATGAAATAAATCAAATTTCATTATTTATGACGAATTAAAATTAATTCTTAATTATCATTTTTATAATAATTTAAAAAATTATATACATGAAATCTTTATTTGATTAAACAATAACAATATTACTAATTTTAATGATGTGCAATCTTTTCAGATTTCCCGCTAACTGACTTCATGGATCGTATAATATAAAAATAGTTTTAATATTTTATATTTTTTATAAATAATAAAAAATTTTCTTATTTAATATATTAAATATGATATTTTTCACAATATTATTATTTCATATCAAAAAACAAATAATTATTATTTTTTAGAGAAATATATTATAATGATCTTAAATCGGCTCGATATAACAATAATCTGCTCGATATAAATGATCTTAAATCAGCTCGATCGTTACCAATAAGGGAAATTAATTAAAAGTATTAAAATTATCAAAGAATAATTCAAGAAAATTATTAACAATAGGTTATCAATTGAAATTAGGTTATCCAAATCTATTGTTATTAAATTGATAAGCTTATTTACTTAACAATGTTAAGTAAAGTCTACCTATCATAAAAAATGAACATTGGAGCATATCTTTTTTTATAATTTATAGACCAGATATTTCATTCGTTTTTATAAAATATGAGTATATAATAATATTTATCTTTTTCTTAATGGCTAATCTATCAACCATTTTTTAGAGATAAGATAATTTTGAAAATCCAAAAATTATTAGGAAATAATGAATTCCTAACAATGCAATTTTATCAAATAATAAAAAACAAACGATCGAAAAAATTAAAAAGGAAAAGGGGAAAAAAGAGGAAAAATAAAAATTTTAATTAAAAATAATACTTTGATAAATAGTTATGAAAGAAAAACATGTGATAATTAATCTGTACATAAATCGTGCCCATATAAACATGTGTTCTGAAAGGACCAATTGTATCCTTGACCAAAATCTAATTTATTGATATTTAGCAACAAATAATTGCAGAAATTAACGGACAAATTATTTAAGTTCTTAAAGGAAGAACTAATATTTACAATTTGGGAAAAACATTCATTATACTTAAGACTCAAATATAAAGTATAATATAAATCCGGAAAAAGATATAACAAATTAGAATTTTTTAATAATGAAAATAATGCAAAAAAGATAAGGAATTATTAAACATTTTTTATTTAAAAATGTAATTAATTACTTAATGAAAAATTTTTACTGAATTAAATTTAACAAAGTGAATATAATAAAAGTTATTTTTAATCAAAAATTTCAGAATATAAAAACAAAAAATTGTATAAGTGGTATTATTCTTTTAAATTATTTTTTATTTTATTATAATAATTTTAATTGTAAAAATGCCAAATATATAAAAACTATATTATTAATCACCGACCTTTCATCTTCAATAAATAAGTCGTTTATCACCATATATGCTAGAAGAACATTTAAAGAAAAATTTTCATAAAAAATAGCAAACAAATGACTATGCTTTTTTATGATAAATGAATTAAAGAATATTCATTTTGAATGAAGGAAAATTAAAAATATTTTTAAAATGCTTGTCGATTATAATTTATTTAGTAGAGAAAAAAATCGGAAATGAATTAAAATATGCATAAAATCTTTTACTGAAACTTGTGAATTTAAAAGTTAAAATACTTTCTACGATAATATAATCTTAAATAAAAATTTTGATTTCATTTCTAAAAGAATTAAAAATAAAATTCATAAAAAATTGTAATCATTTTAACTAAATAAAAAAGCAAAAAGATTATTACATAAAAATGAAAATAAATATTATGAATTTATATTACTTTTAATAAATTAACAAAATCACAAAATTAAATATATATTCAGTTAAAAATTCGAGGGAATTATTAAAAGACAATAAACATATTGCAAAAAATAGTTACTTTTAAAATAGCATATTCTAAAAATGATAAATATTATTTATTATATATTATTTCAAATTATTATATAAATTATGAAGATTATATTAAAAATATTTTTAAAAAATTGTTTAAAAAATATCAAAATATAAATCTTTGCTCAAAAAAATAATAATAAATTGTTTTTTAACAACAAAAAAATATTAAGTAATGAATAAATAAAGTAATATTGAAAGCTTAGGTTATTCGATAATACTATAATAGCGTATAAAAATTAAAATTGATTCATGAAATTATGCTTATAAGAATTATTTAGTAAAACTTGAAATAGTAAAAACCATTTAATAATAAATTTATTTATGCCATTATTTATGAAAAAATAATAAACATATAGTTATTATAATATATTTATTATTTTTATATAACATACTTTTTATTTTTTAAAAATTGGCTTTTTCACAAATGAAACAAGGACTATTTTGTTTTTCCTACAAGGGAAGCTTAAAATCACATTTAGGAATTTATTCTCTGATTATATATATATATGTTTTCGAACTTTTTTTAATTTTTTCATTTATAGTCGAAAATTAATTAAGTTTAATATTAACAAATTATACATATTAGTTATCAAATATTCCTAATATTATTTTAATAATTGCATAATAAAAATATTTAATAATTTAATGTAAAATACACAAATAAAAAATTTTATTTCATCTAAAAATCATTAAATAATCTATTATTTACTGGAATTTATTAAAATATTAATTATATTCTTCCAGTAAAATTAAATAATTAACTAAGACTAAAAATTATTTCATTTTTCTCTATTTAAAAAGATTTTGTTTAAATTGAAACCAATTATTATCCAAATTAAATGAGAATATAAATATAGTGAAAATAATTACAAAGATTTGGAAATTGATCCTTGTTATTATATTTATTACTATGATATAATTTTTTATATTGATTTTTTTATTAATTTTAATTTATATTTAATATAAAAACAAATCACAAAATACACAAACAAAAGACTTTAATATATTATCAATTCAAATATAAAATGATAAAAATTTATAACCCTTCGAAAATTAATAAAATAAAAATTGAGCTTTTAAAAATAAGTAAAACATTGAAATAAAAATTAACAAATAAGGCAGCGAATACGTTTGTACTACCATAGGACTATGTGATGCCATGAAAATAAAAATATTAATATTAATATTTATTTAATTTATTTTTAAACTTGATTTGATTTAGTTGATTTTTCAAATATTTAAAAAAATTAAATATTAACTGGATTCTATTTTTAATTATTTTAATTTTTATAAAATGTAATTTACAATAACTATGAAAATCAACTCGAATTTATAACAAATTCAATATTAATAAATCAGACTATAAAGGAACAACATTTAAATAATTAATAATAAGTATAAATTTTAAAATCAAATGATAGATTGGAAAATATTTTAATGCACACCAAATAACCGTGCTGTAAATGTCGAATTTTTGGTAAGCTAATATCATCTACAAAGTGTAAATTGATACAAAATTTAAATAATTATTAAAATAAAGCTTTCATAATTGCATTTGATGTGATTTAAATAATAAAAATAATAATAATTAAATTATGGTATATTCAAAATCAATTAAAGAAAAGGTAATAAACAATTTTAAAAAATACTAAAAAATACAAAGGCATGATTTTTTAAGTTCGATAGCTAAGCCAATAATAAATTTAAAATTTGCTTGAAAAAAAAGTATTACTATTGATGAATTAAAATAAACATTTTTGAAAATCTTTGCTAATAAATAATGATAAACATGCGTAAAAATTAATTTTTATCTATTAATATGAATAAAAAACTCAAAATGCTAAAAATTAATTATTGGCAAAAATGGAAAATATTGGTTCCGCTTAAGGTTGCGAACCAATTTGATCATTAGATGTAATTTTTGAAACCATATATTAATCTTGTTTTTTAATTTAAGAAAATAAAGTGCGGAATTGTCATAAAGAATGAAGCAAAAATTAATGTAATTTTTAAAATTAGAAACTAAATAATTTTTACAATTTATAATGAAATAATTTCAATAATTTTAAAAATAAAAATTGTTAAATAAAATTAGAAAATGATAGCAAAAGATAAAAATTGGTCGCAATATCATGTAAATACAATTTATTTGAAATTTAATATTTTATTATCAATAAATTCTAAAAATAATTAATGAATTATATAAATTTATTAAAATTCAAAAAAACTTAAAAATTAGTTAAATAATTAATTATTTAATTAATCTTTGAGAGTCTTATTTAAAAAATAGATTGTATTAAACAATAATAACCTTGTATAAATAAACGAAAGAACTTTTTTTATATTGCTTATATATAACATTATAAATATTTAATTTTTTTAAACCAAATATTTTGAGAGCAAGTATAATTTAAATCAAATTACATAATATGACTTGTTATTAAGAATAAATATGAATTATTTATAGTTAGCTAGTTATCGATCATTAAATTATATAAAAAAAATCATTAAATTATATAAAATAAATAAATATAAACAAAAAATTTTCAAATATTAGAAATTTCTTTTTATCAAATCTATAAAAGAATGTCCTACACATAATACGTTTATGAAAACGCTCCCGTCCCTATTTTTGACATCAATTATAAATTATTAAATTTATTTTTTCAATTATAAATTGTTAAATTTAATAATTTTTAATAAGCGATAATTAAATGAAAAATTAATGAAAAATATTTTATAATTATCATTCTTGAATAATTTTCTACTCTATTGGATAATAAAAAACTTTTTTATAAAAAAACAATCTCGAAATAATTCATAGTAAAAATGGTTATTTATCTACATTTTATAAATATCTTTAAAAGAATAAAATAGAATATAAGAACTAACTTAAATTGATTAATAATTTATAATAAAGTTTAAAAAAAAAGAATTAAATAGTACATAATTAATCGCCTAAATGCTAAAATATAATTTAATAACTTTCAATAACGAAAATTAAAAAAATTTAATATTTGATAAATTTTATTGAATACCAACAATATTTAAGCTAATCGTCTTATTAATTATTATCAATATTTTAAAAGAATAAAAATAAAGTGAATGTGTGTAGGAAAAAATTTTTTAATTTAAAAAACATATTATTTCATTTTTAATTCAAATGATGCATTAAATAATTTTAATTTAAAAAATGATAAATAAATTAAACTAAAAATAATTTATTTATAAAATTATTTTGTATGAATTCTAACATATAAAAAGCCTCTCATATAAAATACATAAAACTAACAATAATTCACGACAATTTACGAAAAATCATTTAATGTAAATTATAATTTT
>LDKF01002199.1:10954-24960 GCA_001026735.1 Rotylenchulus reniformis | reverse complement strand
AAAGGGTCCCTCCCCCTGTTAAAATTTTTTGGGAAAATTTGTTGAAAAATTTGAATTTCCTTCAAAAATCGCCAAAATTTTCTCCAGCGGCCCCAATCGGGGCCGCCGGAGACCTCCTCCGACCCCCACCCCTTTAGTGCCCCTCCGAAAATTCTGGCTACGGGTCTGGGCTGAACTTAGGGTCGCTGAAAATTTTTCCTCCGATCCGATGCCCTTGGGATCGGGGAGGAAATTTTTTGCAATCGATAAAATATGAGTTTTTGATTAGTAAAGGAGCAGCAAAAAAATTTTTACTTACCTTTTATTCTCATCCTTTATCTGATAGGCCATTCTAAACCAAATATTTAATAATAAAAATGTGTGATGAACACAGAAAAATTACTTGGATAGACAACGGCATTCCTCTTCATCCAGAAATTTTGTATTTCGCGTCATATTTTTAAAAATAAAAAAAGTTGATCCTGAAAAAAAAAGAAAAATATTTATATATCGAGAAATTTACACGTATTTGTTAGGTTTGGCGGTACTTGTGGAGTTCACGTGTTGCCCGTTTTTCAAAGTTCAAAAATCAAAATTTTTATAAAATTTCTGGTTTTACCCGAGGGTTTTCGAGGATGCCGAATCTGAATTAGACACTAGATTTATCAAATCATTAAGTAAAATAAAGGCCAAAAACCAAAATCATAAATAATTTCTGAATATATTTGCTTTTTAGTTTATGCCCTAGCCAAGCTTTTAAAGAAAAGTTTTGCAGATGCAGGGTATGATAAAAATTGGGCGCCGATTGAATTGCTTTGAATCCTCGATTTTTCGAAGCGAATTTCTTATTTATTTATTTAATATTTATTCATTTATTTATTTATTATTTTATTTATCAGAGAAAAAGAAATCAGACTACAATATGTTTTAACACAACATGCCTCCGCGTCAAAAAATCGAGGAGCTACAAAAAAAATTGGAATTCAATGGCGTTTTTGCGCTCATTTTATTTATTATGAATTTTTTGTAACGCCCATTTTGACATTTTTTTCAACATTGACACGGCATCATCTAGGGCCAGTCTAAAAATACGAATTGTAAAATCCTAAATAAAAAATGGAAATGGCTTACATATTAAAAAAAAAGAATTAAGAAGTTGCATATGGCATCTGGGAAGTAAAATTTAAATTTAATTTTGGAGCCAAACATTTCGCCAACCAACATATTTTTAAATTTAGGATGGGCGGTCATTAGAGTCCCGCGCACGTTAGAGTCCCAAGGGTAGAAAAATGATTATAACTCACAAGTCAGCTTACAAGCAATCTAGAGAAACGGGTTTGGTGTCAAATCATAGACTAAATGTCTGCTATAAACTTAAAAAGATCATCCGTAGCGGCCATTTAGAAAAAAGTTATGGCCAAGATAAGCACATACCTATTGGCTTGGCCAAACTTCCAGAAAATGTGTGTGCATTTTGGCCATAACTTTTTTTGCAATGGGCCAATTCGGACGGGCTTGGACTCATTTTGTAGCTAATTACTAGCTTTATCTCTTGACAACAAAATTCGTTTCTCTAGGTGTCGTTTGAAGCGAGTTTATAGCCTCGGGACACTAGCGAGCTGGACTCTAATCAGCCAGTCCGTTATGTTTATTTTGCCGAGGAAAACCTGACAAAATCGAATTTCTTTTCTAAAGGAGGGCACCTTCGTGAAAAATAGCGAAAAAGCGTTGTACTGGTATCCTGTGGCCCTATATGTCTGCTAAATGTACAATGGGAAAAGGTGCCATCCCTTTCCAAATTTGGCCATAATTTTGAGATCATTTGGCCATTTTGAAAAAAAACCCCGAATTGATACATACCACAATGGTCACTTCATAAATTGTTTCTGAAAAAAAAATTTAAATGACAAAAAATCGGCTCATCAGTCATCACTGTCGATGAGCTGGATTGGGTCGGTGATGAACTGATGAACATGAACTGAGAGACGGAGAGATCCATTAAAACAATCGCTTCAAATGTTTCTTAAAAATGGAACATTTCCATGGTCATCCATCATCATTGTATATGCTCTCTTGTATTGCGCAAAATTTGATCTCTCCACACTTCACACACATAATAAATTCTCCCCGATCTGCGATCAATTCGGCAGCAGTAGGGGATCCGCTTTTCTCCCCCACCCGTCCAATTGGTTATCGTCGTCTTCGTCCATTGTTTCATCAGTTATGAAGTGAATTAGCCAACACCAACAACAACATCATGCTTCATCTTCTTCTTCCATGGACAAAAAATTTGATTGGGAAAATAGTGAACAAGGTGGACAGGGAGGAGGAGGACCCCGGGGTCCGGTCCATTATGTTTCTTCGTCAATCATGTTGATTTTGTTGTTGTTCCAACGGATTACGGCGGGGAATCGGACTCTAATCGGAGGAGAGGGAATGGTGAGACGATTTGTATGTCTGATCAGTCGGAGGGGGAGGAGGGAGCAACGATCAGACATCGCCATGGTGACCGCCCCAATCACTTTCGATCATCACAGTTCGATTGACCATCCAAATCCAACCTCCGTCTAGGCCAATAACAACACTTCGAGGGCCATTGGTCTAAATTTTGATCGATGTGTTTCCGATTTTAAACTTTTTTTTTGCTTGTCCAAATGCGGGGTTAAACCCTGTCTAAAAAATGTTTTGTATGGATTCGACACTAGAGTTAGACCACGTTCCGTAATACATACACGAACTTCATGCAGTACGTTAAACGTTATGCTGGTTTTTTAACGACACGTGCTAATTCACGTACCAGTTTTTTCACGTCTTTTTGGTACGTGACGCGTGACCACCTTATACGTGTCCCTTCTGCCTACTGGTACGTGTTTTTCTAAAATGTCTAACTTTATTCGACACAATTGTTCCTCGTTAGAAATTTTGTCATGTAAGGTCATCATGTTTCGACGATATATATGTTCGCGCGCAACTTGTCCTTGTCAGTTTCGAAGGTGGCTATTTGGAGACTGATGATGCTTATCATCGGCACTCAACTTATTGTATTGCTTTTCCTGCTCCAAAGGGGTAATTTGCACAATCTGCAAATGTTGCGCAACTATTCTGAATCTGCAACTTTCAGGAGTTGCCCCGCAACCTGCGCCGCTGCTGGTTGTGGACCCGCCGGTGCTGTTCCTGGACGAGGACTGGCCACACGGCAAACCATTGGATGTGCGCATCTGCTGCAACACAACAACAACCGCAACAACGGAGTTGCGCATGGTTGCGCAGCAATCTGAGGAAGAAGTTGCGCAACCGCAACAACAACAACAACTGTTCAGCATTGTGCCGTTGAACAACTCCTGCTGGACCCTGGTGTTGAACGGAAGCCTGGATGCAGATGTGAGTGAGAATCGGGGTCCATGATTACAACTTTCTAGAAGCCTTACGCCTTTAAATGTTGAAATTCCTAAATTTTTTAATAGGTTTTAATATCATAGACTTTTCAGCTGAATTTCGAGTCCCGTATACATTTAGATACCATATACATTGAAGAGCCTATAAAAAAAACTCCGAAATCCCATGAACCCAGTACTTGTACACTATGTATGTAATGTATGTATGTTATTCCTGCCAAAGAGTCTCTAATAAGCGGCAAGAAATTTGAGAGCAAAGAAAGTTAAACGAACCCAAAACACCTGCTGAGATTAGTAGAGTTGAAAATCCGACGAAAATTTACTCTTCCGCAGGCGGAACAAGGCGAAGGTTCGAATCCCCTCTCGGGAAATTATGTATTTTTTAAACACTTTAAGGCTTTCAAGACCTCGTCCATGAAAAATCGGGATCGCATAAAAAAGAGCCTCAGGCTATTCCATAAATCCTTATAATCCCCGGGAGATTTTTTTTCTTCAAATTCTTATATGGAATTCCATTCTCTGCCGAGGACAGCAGCACCCTTTGCCCTCAACCAACGGCGGTGACACGGAGTACAGCTTGGCCTCGGCGGGCGGTTCATCTACAGCTCTCACATCCTTCTCCCTGCTGTTCGAAGAAGCGCACTCGGGCGAACGCGCACAGCTGCAGGTGGAAGTTGTGGACGTCAACGACAACACGCCGAAGTTTGTTGGCGGACCCTTTCCGGCGGAGCTGGTCATTCCGGAGGTGAGTCATGCGGAAACACTAACTTTGCCCGGATCCGAAGTTTCCGAATTTCAGTTTATGATCAGTGATCAGAAAGGCGCAGATTCTAAAGATTTTTGATCAGTGATCAGAAAGGCGCAGATTCTAAAGATTTTTTTCGATTTTTTTCGATCTTTAGCTTTAGAGTCAAAATTCTCACACAAAATTCAAAAAAGATTCAAAAATATTTCTGCTTTTTGAATTTTGAATTTTCCCGCACCCTAAAAACCCGAAATCCGCAATCCATAACCGCATTTGCGCGAGCAGACTCAATTTTTTAGAAACCCATTTTGGGACAAAATCAAATCTAATTTTGTTTTACATAAATCTCGACTCCAACTGATCAGTCGTCTGATCAGGTCCATCGAAAAATTTTTTTTATTAACTGATCAGGATTCCCAATCAGGATCCTGATCAAAATTATAGACGGTAAAGGGTACATTGTTTCACGTTTCTAATGTGTTCGGATCAGGAAAAAGTTTTTTAGCTTCTAGCTTAAGATTCCGGAACTGAAAAAGTTCAATATTATCTGGTTCTCTGATTAGGATCCGGAAAAAAATATCCTGATCCACTTCCGGAAACAATTTCCAGCTTTTGCACGCCACATTTGTAATTTGTCCGCAACCCTTACAGGACACCGCTCCGGGCGCGTTGCTGCGCAGGCTGGAGGTGGTGGACGCGGACGGGGGCATCGGCGGAGTGTGCCGCTTCTTCCTGGATGCCGACGGCACGGACGCCGCCTCAATGTTCTCGCTGGACGCGCAACGCTGTCAATGGCCGCGTTGCACGTGCGAGTTGCGTTTGCGCAAACGCATGCATGCAGGTCAAGCGCTGCGCGTCCGCGTGTGGGCACGCGACGGTGCAGGTCTGACCACCAAGCGTGCCAACGAGGCCAGCGTGGAGCTGAAGGTGATGGCGGTGGCAACGCAAGATGATGGTGGCGATGACGCACAACCTGACGCAACTTCGACTAATGACGTATCCGCAACCGCGCGCAATCTTCAGGAAAGTCATGCAAATATGACCATGATAACAGAAGCATCCGCACCGGAACCTGACGCAAATTCGGCTAATGACGCATCCGCAACATTGGACGCGGACGCAATTGCGTTAACGCAAGCGCCTTCAACTTCAACCGCTGCGTCCCTGGTCACCTTCAGCAAGAATCCAACTTTTACCACCTCTACAAGTATTACCACTACCGCACTGGTTGCTCCGCAAGCCATCGTAACCGCGTCACCGCAACCTGTTCGGACGTATCTAATTGACGCACTTAGTGAAGACGCCCCTATTGGCCTGGAGTTGCTTCATTTGCACCTGCCGGAAAACATCACTAACACGCGCTTTGTGGAGCTGAACCCCAACGGAACGCATGCGTTACGCATGCTGGCGAATGGTACGGTGCAAGTTGACGCACCTTTGGACACGCGCATGAGCAGCGAATTGTTAGCGGAAGTGCGTGCACAAGAGGACGCCTCGCAACCGCTTGCAATTGTGCGCGTCAGGATTCGTTCAATGGTTGCGCAATTCCGCGAGTGGTTGGAGCGTACGCTACCGCCGAACGGACGCATTGCGGAAGGAGAAGTGCGTCCAGTTGACGCAAGATGGTTGCGCGTCCTCGAGATTCCGCAAGCATTGCGTCCTTATGCAAGTGTGCATGGCGCGCGGTTGACGCATGCAGGTGCGGTTCTGTTAGAAGACAACGCTGATGACGCTGGCCTCGAGCGCTGTTTCGAGCTGAATCTGCAATTTCGCGAGGAGGAACGCGTGCGCAAACGCATATGCGCGCGTTTGCCGCGTCGCGTGTGGAGCCTGCAGGTGCGTTGGCCCCTCAACGAAACGCATCATACATTCCGCGAGAACTCACCGCTTCCGGATGGTGTGTTGTTGCATTTTGATGTCAGTGTACTGTACCCTCCGGATGGTACGCCACAGTTCGAGTTGGATTCCGAGTTCGAGGTAAAACGCGTGCGTACCGCGTGCTCAATTTCACTTACGCTTTAAGGACTCTGACGCATTCACCATCGACGCATCGAGTGGCGAGCTTGCACTCATGACGCCTAATGAGGCGTTCGACTATGAACGCAAGTCCAACTATATGGTTGCGGTGTCCATATGCGTCAAATGGCGCGAGCGCAAGTCAGGCTGCGAACGCGTGCTGCTGCATGTCGACGTGCAAGACGTCAACGACCATTGTCCCAGATTTGGGCCGTCAGTGGACGAAACGCATCCGGACAACTACGTAATGAATTTGACGCTTCCGGAAGATGCACGTGTTGATCTGCAACATCCGGTCGCGCATCTACCGCCTGCAACAGACGCGGATGGAAGCGCGCAATGGCGTTCCGTCTGCTACCGCCTCGTCCCCGACGCGTACGACATGCCATTTGCCATTCTTGTTCCGGAAAATGCCGAGCTGTATCTGGTCAAGGGTAACTTTGCGTTTTTGGTCATTCCGACGCGTTTTTTTGTAGCGCTCGACCGCGAGATTGTGCAGTCGTACGCCTTGCAAGTTCTGGCGCAAGACTGTTCGGACGTCCAGGAAAAATGCACATCACCGTCATCGTCAACACCGCTTCTCCTGAACATCAGCATCTCGGACGTCAACGACAACGCACCTCGCTTCCTGACGCGTCATTTCTTCGCGCCTTTCATCCTGAACGCAGGCGTGCAGCCTGGAGACGCGTTAATTGTGTTGAGAGCAGACGATCCGGACGTCGATGATCGTGGTCGATTGCGTTACGCATGGGCCGAACGCACGGTGCAGACTGAAACGGAGGTGATCTTTGAACTAATCTTTGATCCCTTATTTAAATTGTGAGTTTAAAGTTTTATTCAGGGAAGTGATCTTTTGTCTTAAAACTTCCTAAGATTGTCATTGACCTCTTACCAACTGAGCTTTTTCCCTAAAAAGGTGGTCTTTGATCCCCATGAGAAGATCTTTGAACCCTGATTAAGTGACCTTTGATCCTTAAGAAATGATCGTTGATACCTTAAGAAATTGATTTTTGATCTCCTAAAAATGTGATCGTTGATCGCCTAAAGAAAGATCATTGTTCCCCCTTAGAAGTTGATCTTTGCTCTCTAAGAAGGTGATCTATGATCTCCAAAGGAAGTGGATCATTGGTCTCCTACCAAAATGATCTTTGATCCATCCCTATTCTCATTCTCAGCCGCTTCCGGTCAAAGCGTCACCGTTCCGATTGAATAAGACCAGCGGTGAGCTGTCCCTGCGCCGTGATTTTGAGCTCGACCAACTTGCGCGGCAATCGTAATGCGTTACTTGACGCATTTAGATACACTCACATCTATTTACGCAGATACACCCTACGTGTGCGCGTGCAGGACCGAGGCGCGCGCCATGAGGACGAAGCAAGCGTGACCATCAGCGTGCTCGATCCCGTTACGCATCTCGCACAACTGCTGCTCGCCATGGATTCCGGTTCGCTGGTTGACGCAGAACTCGTGCTCTTCGAGCAGTACGCAAAATGATCAGTTATTGGGTACGCATGCGTCATTTTTGCAGATTGCTGTCCATCGCTTCGGGCCATCGTGCACTGATTGCACGCCAGAGCCGCTGTGGTACCAATTGTACGCGCGCGGATGCGTATTTCCTGAATGCGCACACTTGGCGTCCGCTGCGGGTTTCACGCGTGCTGCAAGCAATGCATGGACTGCAAGATGATGAGCGCGTACACGCCATGCAAGCTCTCAGGGACCGTTTCGGCATGCAATTTCCGGAGGAAGCGCAGGCGCTCCGGCAACGCCTGTCTTCCGGAAGGCGGATCTTGCTGGCTGCACTTACCGCGCTCTCATTTGTCCTGCTTTTTGGCGTCTTCTTCTGCTGTTTGCGAAAGTGCAAGCGAGCGCGCAGGCGGAGGGGACCGCACCTCTGCCTTCCGCGTGCTCTAGACATACAGCATGCAGATTCTTGGGGCGTGCAGAAGCATGCAGTGAGCGCGACAACAAGCTGCAGTAGCGCGCGCATTGCGCCTGCAGGGGCGATGAGGTGGGTGAAAGCGGATGCTGATCGATTGATCATAGCGATCAGCGACATTTTCAGTTCCTTCGGCACTGTCAACGGCTGCAAGCAGTATCTGCAGGCGCCGGCAGCAGTGCACATCTACGGTTCAAGCTGTAGCAGTACCATGCCGCCGCTGAGCATTCCACGAGTGATGAGGACAGCAACCGCCGCCGCCGCACATAACAATGTGTCCACGGAATTCTGAAACGACCAACAGGACATGCATGCATGCATTTTCTGTCATATATCTCATCAGCATTCATGCAAATCTGCAGGACCCAAAAGTGATTGCATGCATGTCGCTATTTTTTGGTCCGGCATGCATATCTCTCCATCTTTGGACCTGCATGTTTGTCCTTCATTTTTGAACCTGCATGCATACCTTTTTTAGACTTCTATGTGAGTTTGTCGCATTTTTCGACCTGCATGCATGGCTATTTATTTTGGGACCTGCATGCATATCTCTCGCATATTTTTCCTACTCGCATGTATCTCAGTACTGGATGCCTGCATGCATGTCTCTTTCATATTTGGACCTGCATGTGTATCTCATTTTTGGCCCTGCGGGACCTGCATATATGTCTTTCCTTTTTTGGACATGTATGCATGTTTTCATTTTTAGACTGCATGCAGGACCCTCATTTTTTTGAGTATTCTCATTTTTTTGAGGCCTCTCATTTTTGGACCTGCATGTATGCCTTTCATTTTTTGGACTTGCATGCATGTCTCACCTGTTCCCTGCATTTTTTGCTCATTTTTCACAGCTTTCCCTCGAATTCTTCAGGTTTTATGCTCATGTAAAACCTCAGCAGAATAAAAACGGAATTATGTATGGGTGCCGAACACGAAAGGCGGCACAAAACCTCATCAAAAGGCATAACACACAAGGGTCCTTCCTCCCCCTCATCCAACAAACCCCAAAATTACTTTGGACATGGCCATCCATCGACGACGATGCACAAATCCAATTTTGCTAGGATGTTCTTCTCCCCCATCATTGCCCTCTCAACAGCTGAACAACCCCATCTTTCCCCCTTTTTTGTTTTGTGAAAAATTGAATTTGAACGGCACCAACAAATTGGTTGGCCCGTTTGCGATCCTGTTCAAAGGATGTCTTCTCCTCTAAGAGCGTTTTATAGCGCGAAATTGGGCCAAATTCTCATGGAAATATGATCGATTGGTCCGAAATCTACCTAAATCTCGAAAAGATAAAAAAATTGGCCAAATTGGCCCAAAATTTACAGAAGACCGAACCTTAGCTCATGTTAGAGGTCGGTCAAAATGTCAAATGATTTGTACACCGAAATTGGCCAAAAATAATTAGGATTAATCCTCTGAGCCGAATTTGTGCCAAAAAATCCGAATTTGGTCCAATTTGACGCACACCGAAATGATCCGACCCATGGGATTCGAAAAGGCCTGTACCAAATGACTGAATGTTTGGCCTATGTCCAAAAATTTTTGGCCTGTGTCGAAATGTCAAAGTCGTTTGCGCACCAATTGGCCCAATGTACAAATGCTATAACTTTGGTCCAAAAATTGGCCAATGTTTAAAAGAACAAAAAGTAGGAACTAATTGTCGGATCCAAAACGGGAGTGGGATAATCCCCCGGTTCCGCCTTTTCATTGTCCTTCCCATGGAGCGTCGCGAAAGGATTGATGATGATTGTCCGTTTTCCCGTGCGTCCGCGTCCTCCGACGGACGACCCTGACATGTGTAGTGAGTAGTGGGTTTTTTATGGGTTTGTGCCTTTGCAATTCCCATCACGTGAAACATTTGGCCCAAAATTTACGAAGTACTTGGTGGAACTGGATCAAATTGCCCGAATTTGACCAAAAAAATTGAATTACATATAAACCGGTCGGAATTGGTCCAAATTGCACTGAATGGTCAAATTTTGGGCCTAAAATAAAATGGATTTGCGAGGAGCTAAAACCAACCTGTTTGGTCCCAATTTGGCCAAAAGCCGTATTCGTTCCAATTTAGCAGCGAAATATTCCATTAAAAAATCTGAAAACCTGAAAATTGGTCCAAATGTACCAATGACCGAACGTTTGGCCGAAAATGTTGCGCACCGTCATTGGCCCAATGGACCAATTATGGGATTTGGTCCAAAAAATTGACCAAAGTCTAAAAGACCAAAAAATGGTCTAATTGGAGGGATCCAAAAATGGGATGGATAGCCGCAGTTCCTTTCACCACCATTATCCCATGGAGCGTTGCGGAAGGATTGATGATTGTCTGTCCGCTTGCTCGTCCGCATCCTCCGCCTCCGGCGACCGACCCATTTGCATGCCTGATGAGTAGTGGTTTTTTATGGGTTTTTGGGTGCCGCGGCAATCCCCGGCGGCGGCGGAAGAGTAATCTCCTGCCCTCCGGCGGCGAGTAATCAATTATCTCTCTACACTCAATCCCTTGTTGGCCCCATTCCTGATAATTGGACTTTTTGGCCATTTTTTCTCAAGGGACCCAATTTTGGGATGTTTTTGGCCCCAATTTAGTTCTATTTTGAACATTTTGGACAATCTTGCCCATTTTTGTTTTTTTGGCCCAATTTCGGCTGTTGAACTTGCGAGTATTTTTTGGACAATTTTTGCCTTTTTCGGCCAATTTTAGACCATTTGGGAAATTTTTGCTCATTTTTGTGCGAATTTTGGACCATTTCCAAGCTAACAACTTCCTTGCCTAATAAGTCAGTTCGGATTCGCGGAAATCCTTAAAAATATACACAAAAAATTTTGTACTTTTTTCCGCGTTCGACCAACTTTGAATGGAGGGGCTTAGTCTGTTTTTGTAAGCTAGTTTTTGCTCTAAATTTTTGCAATTTTTCACAGAATCCATTCATTTCTCAGCGGTGCCTGTCATCCCTCATTTTTCCCGCGCCGATGCGGAAGGACACAACCCATATTGTGGTGTCAAAATTCATTCATTCATTGCCCCCCTCTGCTGGGGACCCATTTGTGTGATTGGATTATTATATTTGTCCCCTCAAAAATGTTTGGCCAAAAGTCATTGGATCGTAATTGGTCTCGACACACATTGGCCTAATGCATCACATCCTGCTGATGAGCCCATCAATTTCCCGTGACCTAGGACATCATAATCAAAACATCCTTGGAAACCGTAGGAGAATGTACTTTCAATTGGAGGTTTAACTTCCTGGTAAGGTCCCAAAAAGTTTCACCCTTTGCTGATTCGTCAAATTGCCAAAAAAAAGCATATCCGAAAATACCAAAAATGGGCCCAGATAGTCAAAAATGCCGAAATTGATCCCAGAATGGTCTAAAAATGCCAACATTAAATCTAAAATGGTTATGGTCCAAAATGCCATATTTGAGAGTCGAGAATTGTCCGAAAAATGTCCAAATTGTAGTTGGACCATGTTTGGCTAAATTTCTGTATTTTCAAGAACCCTCTTCACATCTCAATTTCGGCGTTTTCACCACCAAATTGGTGGTGATGATTTTGGCTTCATGTTGTTCTGCTTTTCCCTAACGACTTGGCCACACTTTTATTTTGCCTTTTTGGCCACTTATCCCACCGAAAAAGGACGATGTCCATATCCATATAATTGTGTTTTTTGGAATGGTGTCCCCCGAGAAAAAAATGTCCCACAAAGATTAACCTCATACATATGTACATACAACACATTCGAGGGTATTGTTGTTATTCACTTTTTGAGTTTGTCCAACAATAGCAACACAAAAGGAAGGAACAGGAAAGGGCCAATTTTCTCCCCGTTATTCACCTTAGCCCAAAAATGGCATTCCGGCAGCAGATGGAAGAGGTGGAGGAGGAGGAGGAATGGCACGCCGTGGAACAGGACGGGCTGTTCAGCGATGGCGACGACGAGGACGAGGTGTCTTCGATTGGAAGAATTTCCTCGTCCACGACATCGACACCAAACGATGTGCGTTTTCGGGGAATTCGGAAAATGACCCCCCCCCCCCCCACAATAAGGGGTTCTTAGGGCGATTTTCTTTGGATTTTCACAACGACTTTTGGAGGGTTGTTTCGAACCTCGTAAAGTGTCAGACATCTCTTCCTAAGATTTAGACCTCCCAAACTATGATTTTTACGTAGTCTCTTCGCCCTACCCACCCCTTCCCGTCTCTTCCTCGTATTTTCTCCCATAATTCAAAAATGGCATTCTAAAATATTCTACTCTCGCCTTTTTGTGAATTCTCCTCCTCGCTTCTATATGGTAGCCGATATCGAATTTCAGCCGAATTCGAATTCGGCTAGCCGATATCGAATGTCGAATCGGCTAGCCGAAATCGAATCAGCGGCTAGCCGATTCGACATTGTGGTGCAGTGGATGTGTCCAAAATCACTCTTTCACATGAGGTGTGGGTTCGAATCCTCAGCGAGGAAAATAATTTATATGGACTGAAAAAAGCCTGAAATCAAAAAATGAATAAAATAAGTTTAAAATAATTTAAATTTTATTATCAATTTTTAAATTAATTTTTTGACCATAGCTTATTTAATTAAAATTTTATTTATTAATTTAATTAAAAAAATGCCGCTGGTCGCCGACTCGGATTCTGCAGTTGTTGGCCATGTAAACAACGGGAATCGCATGACCATCTCTGCTGGATTTGTTGTACTGCTTTCCATCGTTGGAGTTGTCAGATTGGATTTGCTCTGAATTTTGGTCATTTTTCTCAAATCTCTCCACTCAAATCCAACAGAGCCCTAAGGGTATAAAAATGAATTCCCTACAAATTTCGAACCTCCTCCTTTTTTTGATAGAAATCCCTGGGATGAGTCCAGGATGTTTTTTGCCAGGAAAACATGGTCCTTGTCAGGAAAAAATGGGATCCTTATCAGTTATCACTTATCATGCTTTTGCCGGGAATATTTGAAAATTTCGCAAGGATTTTGCCGCACCCATCCCCCCCCCGTTACGGGCTAATATAGGTAGCCAATCAGTGGACAGTGATCAGTTCGACAGTAATAAATATAAATAGACAGAAGAGAGTAAAAATTTAAAAATAAAAATTTTTCAGAGGCTCTAATTAAAATTTACAAGCCTGGTTTTTGGCAAAAATTTTCACATCTTAGGCTTTCAAAAAAAATTCCCATTTCGGATTTCCAAGAAAACATTCCAGATTGGATTTTTAAATTTTTTTCTAAAAACTATGACGGATTAAAAAAACCAAAATATAAAAATTTTAAAAACACGGATTTTAAAAAATTCAGCCAAAGCAGGAAAGCAGCTTCAGCCATAGCAGGAAAGCAGCAGGAAATTATTAATTAAATTTAAAATTGATAATAAAATTTAAATTATTTTAAACTTATTTTATTCATTTTTTTCGTTGATTTCAGGCTTCTTCTAGTCCATAGAAATAATTTTCCTCGCTGAGGATTCGAACCCACACCTCATATGAAAGAGTGATTTTGGACACATCCACTGCACCACAAATGATTAATTCGATATCGGCTAGCCGAATTCGAATTCGGCTAGCCGCTGATTCGATATCGGCTAGCCGCTGATTCGAATTCGGCTGAAATTCGATATCGGCTACAACATATATATTATCACTTCGTATTTCCGCCCTCTGTTTTTCTCGCCACTTGTTTTTCGCCTAAAGATCAGTTATGATAAACGCAAATTTGTCCCAGTACCGTAGCACACTTTTCACATTTTCCGCAAGAGGGTCGGGAGAGGGGGCAATTTTCGTACGGGATTGACGAGAGCCAGCGGAAAAGAGGGGGTCGCATTATTCCCTAAACTTTCATGCAAAAAATGCTCAAATTTCTTAAGTCCGCACCCAAATAAAAAAAACCTGCTTTTTTTGCACGTCAGTGACCCCTGTAAAAAAACCCCAAAAAAGTAAT
>LDKF01002199.1:0-10854 GCA_001026735.1 Rotylenchulus reniformis | reverse complement strand
TGCTTCTCGAAAAAAAAATTTTTTTTTTTTTTGATTTTTGGACCATAATTTAAAAAACCCAAGCGAAAACAAAAGCGGTTCCAAATTTCTACGGGAAATTTAAAATGGAATTTTGATCAGCATTAATAAATATCTGAAATACCGAAACTCTATTAGGATAGGACCCCACGGGGTCTTATTTTTCAACCCCTCTACAGAGGGGTCTATTAGAGGTTTCATTAGAGTTTCTTCGGAGGAGGGGGGTTAATTGGAGGGTGGGTCCCTAATGGGAGGTGGGAACTTACTTGTTAGTAGAGGTAATACGGTAACCGGATTCCCTCTCCCTCCCCCAAACAGTTCTACGTGCTGGTCCTGCACTGCGCGGTGGTGGACCTGATCAGGGGCGGCTGTCTGATCGCTTGGGGCATGCCCCACCTGCTCATCCACACCATGCGCTCCATCCAGGACCGGCTGTTCGCGTTGAAGGTATGAGTAGGGTATGGCTCGTGGTATGACATGGCCTAGTATTTTGGGCATTCGATACTTTACGGGAGATAGTACGGGAGTTACGGGAGATAGTACGGGAGATCCCGGCCTGGATCCCAAGATTTCGGGACCTAAATCCCGAGTGGCAAATCACTTATCCCGAATTTCAGAATTTTAATCCAGGCCAGGATCCCGAAGAAATAGTTGAAATTTTTCTTTTTTTGTCTATCAAATCGAAATTTTTTGAAACTTTTCGCATTTTTGCTCTAACTAATCCCGTGATTTTATTTGGGATTTTCGGGTAATCCCGATCCCGAATTTGAATCTGGATTTCGCAATTCAGGATTCGGGATCATTTTTCGGGATATTCAGGATTGGGGTCGACTTTGGCAAATCCCGATCCCGAAAATTGGCCGGGATCTCCCGATCCCGTACAACCCTAGTAATTTCCGCAGATCAACCAGTTCACCCTGGTGGTGCTGCGCTCCTGCAACCTGCTGACCATCTTCAACCTGCTCGTGTTCACCACCAACGAGTTCATTGTGATCAAGTACCCGCTGCACTACCGGCGCTATTTCCGCCGCCGCACTGTGCTCGCCATTCTGGCACTCTGGTACTACTGTATCTGTTCTGACCGATTCTATCTTGGTGTACCGTATCCTGACGGGATCCTTTGTGACCAATCTTATGGTCGTCATGGGATACGGTAGCTGATTTATACCGTATATCCCTGATCTACAACATTCGGGAATGCACCAGCTTATTAGCAGCAAATTCATATCCAAAACATCCCGGATGACTGACACAATTCCACCGTGCCCTTTAGCCTTATTAGAATGTACAAAATCTTGGTATCCCGTAGCATACCCTAGAGTGTACGGTATCTTTATATCCCAGCCTGTGGCATACGCCCCCCCCCCCCAAGTCCTCTGTATTACAATTGTTCTGACCGATATTATATCCTGACGGGATTTTTTGTGACCCATCTTATGGTCGTATCAAATATCCTGGGGATACGGTAGCTGATTTATACCGTATATCCCTGATCTACAATATGCATTCGGGAATGCACCAGCTTATTAGCATCAAATTCCTATCCTATACATCTCGGAAGACAGAGTAGCTCATGCCCTTTGCCCTGAGGCTTTATGATATCTTGGTAGTGTGTGATATCTTGGTATCCCGTGCCATATCCTAAGTAGGATATGTGTTATCCGGCATTCCTACACATTAGGGTGTATAACCCTAACGCCCCTTAATGTATCGTAACGTAATACCCTAACCTCTACCATATCTTGAGTTTCCCTGTACCATATCTTTTGGTGTACAGTATCTAGATATCCCATGCCTCCGGTATACGGTACCCTATATTTGTACTATGCCCCTCCCAGTTGGCTGGTCTCCCTGTTGTTCGGGGTCGGCTCCGTGTTCTCCAACTTCTTCGAGTCCGCCCACTCCGTGATGGTGCACAGCGGTGGTGGTACTCGTTCCAGTACCAATGCCACCACCTCCGCCCACCTCCCGCATCACCCCTGGTTCCGACGTCGGACATCGCACGATGACGCGACAGATGATGATGATGCGTCTTCGTCAGAGTCGGAGCTGCGTTTTGGCGACGGCGTCACCCGACGCCAGATGGCCGGCCTCTCCATCAACGTGCTCTGCATGCTCATGGTTGTTATTGGTACCATGGGGTGGTGTCAAATCCAGGGCCCATGGTATTCATGAACCATAACGTCTAGAACTGTTTCCAAGTCCCTGATCCATCTGATCACTTCATTGGATCAGTTTTCCGCGTTTATTTGGGCCGATAGCCTAACTCCTATCAAAAACGGAATCTGATCATTTTTTGATTGACTTTGATCCTTGATAATTTTTGATCTTTGATCACTCCCTCAATTCATAAATCGCTCCGTTCATTTTTCATTTATATTTGATGAATTTTTTTATTTGATGAATTTTTGGATCATTTATATTTGATGAATTTTTGGACCATGCTCAGAGCTGATCATTGATCAATTGCTGATCCTTGACCCATCGGCTTTAAAAATTTGTCCTTGGAGGATTTCTGATTGGTCTATCGGTCCCTCTGATCCATTGATGACTGATCCCCTTATAGCCATTTGGTCCCAGAACAATTTTTGGTTCTTGATCACTCTGATCACCCTCTCGATAATTCTCCGATCATTCCATTCCGATCACCGATCACCCTTGGTCATTTCCTGATCAATCTGATCATTCTCAGATCTTCGTCCTATGCTACGTGTGCCTGTTCACGGTGCTGATCTGCTACGGCAAAATCCTGCGCACCATCCGCCAGTTCCAAAAGTGCGGCAGCGGGGGCGGCCAACGGCGGCTGCTCGGCGGCAGCGGAGCGACCACCGCTACCGCAAGCCATAAGGGATCAACGACCACCACCGTGACCCGGACCGGCTCCATCTACCATAAGAGGTACCAATAGAACCAAGCTTCCTGTTACGGTATGACACTCTGTATCTGATGATACAATGGTACAAATGTTTTAAATTTCCTTGGTAATCATGGTACAATGCCCCTGACCCTGAACACATTTGAGCCATTTTGTTACACCCTCCACCCGGAAGCCGGGACCATCTTATGCCACTATCATATAGCACTTCTAAGGCCGAACTTTACAATTTAGTATACCTTACACGGATTTTGGACCATGTTTTACCCATATTGACTGAGTAATATATCTTGGTAAACCACTCACAGTTCCATAGCTCCTGCTGTAATACCTTGGTATCTTGATAATTAACATCTTGATACCGTACCACCGGGTTTCAGGCCTGTTGATGCCTCACAGGCTTCCGCCCTCTTGTTACCACACTCACGGGTTAAAGACTGCTCCTCAAGGCTTGGTATATGCTCACGGGTTCATAGTTTATACCTCTCGCTATCATTTTCGTTTCTGACCTAGGGTGGATGCAATTAATTTATATTACGGAAATTATGAGTTTTTTGCGTTACGGTTTACGAGTTACGGGAAATTTTTCTTATTACGGTTTACGGTATAAGGGTTACGTCTCTTGGTGCCACACTTGCGAGTTCATCCCTCTTGTCACCAAACTCAGGATTTAATACCCTTGTTACCGTACCATTTGGTCCATCTTTCTACCGTATCATCTTTATTTCTTTTCGTGGATCGTCTTGGTACCGTATTCCTTGTCTTTGAGGTCAGTGCATCAGCAGCGGACCCAGCAGCAACAACAGCATCAGCACCAACCGGTGTGCCAAGCGAGTGCCAGTGTCGCCGGTGGTTGCGCCACAGTCGCCGGCGGCACACCCACGGTCGCTCGCATGCACCAGCGGCGACAACGCAGTGTCGGAGACAACGGAGTGGCGGGGGTCGCCGGCGACACAGAGCGACTGGTGGGCAGCAGCGAGCGCAGGAAAAAGGTGTCCATGCCCAGCCAGCAGAGCAGTGCCTACTGCGGTCGCTGCCCCAACTGTGTGGCCAACGCGCAGACCGAGGCGGAGCTGGCACAAAGGTGACCTTTGAACTTTGATCATTGATCTTTGAACGACCAGATCATAGGTTTTACCACAGATCATAGGTCATTGTGGTGGTCTCTGAACTTTGATCATTGATCGCTGAACATTGGCCACTCTGACCTCTGATCACTGATCGCTGACCTTTGATCACTGATCTTTGCTGAGCATGTCGTTGACCTTTGATCTATGGAATCTGATCACTGACCAAAGTTTTTCGTCATTGACCCCTGATCACTGATCTCCAACCTCTGATGTCCGGATCATTGATCTAAACCTTGACATTTGATCACTGATCAGATCCTTTGATCACTAGCTTAGCATTGAAATCCGATTTCTGATCAGTTTCCACTGATCATGTGTCATTGACAATTGATTTTTGATCGCCAAATCTCTGTCCTTTAAGACTGATCTATGTCTTTGCTCTAATCTCGAACCTTTGATCCCAGATCTCCCTTTATGCGTTCCCAGAGTTTGATCTCTGATCTCTGAACATTGATTATTGGTCTATCTTTTCTTCGACCTTTGATCAGCGATCGCCCTATGATCTCTCTCCACCTGATCATTGAACTTATTTGTTGGTCTTTGATCTCTGATCATCCCTCTGATCAGTCGCCGCTGCAACTCCCATCGCAAATGGCGCTCCCACCTGATGTCCCGCCACAAGTACCTGATCGTGATCGGCACCGTGCTCTTCGTGGACGTGCTGTTCCTGTTCCCCTACTCGGGCATCCAAATGGTGGCACTCCTCCACCTCAACAACCTGCTCGCCACCTCCCACCTGACCACCCTGATCCGATGGGGACTCCAGGTTGGGCCTTTCAAGTCTCCACATACTGTAACTAATACTTTCCGTGTTACTGTATCGAAATATACTATATCCGATAGGGACATGGATGCCGGATACCGGAAGGTATGTCCATAGGGCAAATTGTGGGGGGAAATACGGTATGGCACCGAGGTGAGGGACCCGACATTAGAGGATTCGAACAGGACACTCGAGGATCCCTAACCCGACATTTTCACGAAAATTCTAAAAAAAACAAACTCGACATTCAAAAGATGTACAAATCTTGAGGATCGACCTTGACAAACCTTTATTTAATTTAAATTTAAAATGATGGGTCCTCAAAAGTCGGGCCCCCAAAATGTCGTGTTCGAATCCTCAATTGTCGGTTCCTCAAGTATCGCCTAACCGGCACAGGAAGTCTGTAAAGTAGGGGTTACTGTACTGAAAGTATGGCAATGAAGTTTCGCTAAGATTATGGTAAAAAAGTACGGTAGAGGCACATCGTAACCATCTCCTTGCTGCTGCTGATGGGTGACGGTTCAGGTACCTTTGCTTTTGAGTCAGCGGGGTCCGGTATTCCAAAGGTTACGGTATATGTATGGGGTAGATAAACGATATCCAATACAGCCGAAGGTTAGGTATCCAGCATAATAGAGCATTTGCAGTAACCGGTATGTTACCAAGGACTACGGTAGTTCCTGAGCAACAATTTGCAGATCCTGATCGGCGTCCATTCGGTGTGCCAGCCGCTGTGCTACTTCCGCATGACGGAGTTCCGCCGCCTCGCTTGTTGCCTCTCTTCCGGCGGTGGCGGCGATCCGCGGCGCTTCGGCGGCAGCGGGAGCAGCGTCGCCGCGGGGCCCACCACTCGCTCAGTCGCCGCCGCTCGCTCCACCGCCGCAACAGTCGCCGCTCGCTCTGCCGCGGCAAAGCGCAGCATTGTGCTGGGCACCATGGTGGCGGACGGCACGCCGCCGCCGGAGGCCAAGGCGATGCTCGCTGAAGCGGTGGCGGAAGAGGACGCGGAAGGGCAGCGAGCAGTATCTGCTGCGGAACAACCGCCGCCATTGGCACAGCAACGCGACAGAACGCAATGGGTAGATGAACATATTGTTTTAGTAAATTATCACCATGGTCACTGAAGAGTTACGCCCGAGGTCCTGAGCCCAACAAAAAAAGCGCAACTGGAAAATTGTATGGAAATTTAGCGGAAATAACATTCTATGCAGAGATTTTTTGTCTCATTGACCGAATTGGAAATAATTCTTAGGGCACTTAGCTTCCATAAAAGAAAAAGTGTTATAGGGTCGAAATACTGAAAACCATTGAAAATTCTGCCAAAACATCAAAAAAAATTTATGCGAAAACGCCAAAATTTCAGAGGCCGATGAGGGGTCTAGGAGCCTGTAAGAAGTATTTTTTTTGGAAAAGTTGTCGCAAACTAAGCGCATCATTTCGAAAAACGCGCAACATTCAAAAATTGCCCCCAAATCGCACAATTTTTTTATATTGAGCACCTCCAACCTGTTTTATAATATAGCGCAACTCAAAAACCCAAAATATGTTTCGGAAAATTTCCCTAAAAATTTCGCGAAAATTTGCACAGGTGAACCCCTCCGTGGACGGACGGCAAATGCTGCTGATCGCCCAGCGCAGGCGATGGACGCGCAACCTGAGTTTGCTGTGCAAGGAGGAGGGCGAGGAGTTGGAGCTGTACCTGGCGAACAACCAGCTGCAACAGCAGCAAGCGGACGATGGGGAGGAGGCGGAAGCGGCACAGCTTCCGGAGGGAGAGAAGCGGACAATGAGCAGAAGCGAGGGGGACCTGTTGGGCAGCAAGCGGAGGCGGCGGAACCGGAGGACACTTCCGGAAGCTGAACCTCCGGAAGTTGTGGAAGCGGAGCAACAGCAACACAACCACCTGAGGGATCGGTTGCTGGACAACCACCATGAACACGACCGGCAGCACGAGGAGGATGAGGTTAGGGGCATGGAATTTGGGTAAAGCGCAACAAAAGTTGCCCCGCAACTCGCGCGATTTCGCATTACGAGTTGCGAAACTACCAGGGTCTTAGTATGGTAGCAGGATGCGAGCAGAAAATTACGCTGCAACCCTCATTTTGATCCGGATGGCCCATCCCGAAACCTGATTTTCGGAGTGTTCGGGGAAAAGAAAATCCAAGATTTTCGGAATTTCCAATGGAAGTTTTGCATTATTACCTCATTACCTGGAAATTTGGGGGGGGGAGGGAGGGTGGAATATCAGTTCCAATGATGAGAATCGGTAATTCCTTGGAAATTCGGAGTATTGTGGAATTTCGGAGAGGATAATTCTAGAGGTCTAAAATATGCAGCGTCAAATGTTGAAATTCCGCAAAAATAAAAAAAATGCGAAAAAAAACCCTAAGCTTAGGGGGAACTCTAGTAAACTTTTTCCATTGGAAATTTTTGCGAATAAAAAATGATTCGAAAACTCGCGCAACTTGTATTCGAAGTTGCGCAGTGCACCAGGAAATTCAGGTTCAGGGATAGAAGAATCCGGAAAAATGGGAATAGGATACGGAAAACATAGTACCTGGCCGATCTCATAAGTTGCCGCACAACCCCAGCAGGAAGTTGCGCCGCAACCACCTCCCGCAACCGGATCTGGCGGATTGTTCTTCCGGCGGATGTTCGGATGGTTGCGTAGAGGGAAACAGCGGAAGAGGGAAATGGATGCGGAAGCGCAAGTTGCGCTCACGGGCAACCACCAGCAGCAAAGGCACCTACTGGGCGCCGAAACGGTGGTCCAGTTCCGCAAGCATGGCGGCATGGACAAGGTACGGCGCAAGGGATCAAAGATCATCTGTAAGAACCAAAGGTCACCCCTAAGAGATCAAAGATCATCTCTAAAGGATCAGAAGATACCGAAGATCACACACATAAGGGATCAAGATCATCCCAAAGGGCCAAAGATCATCTCTAAAGGATCAGAAGATACCGAAGATCACACACATAAAGGATCAAGATCATCCCAAAGGCCCAAAGATCATCTCTAAGAGATCATAAATCATTCTTTGTGGACCAAGTCATCTCTAAAGAGCCAAAAAAATCTCTGCGGGCCCAAAGAGAATTCTTGAGGACCAAAAATCGTCTTTAAGGAACCAAAGATCAGCCCGAAGGAGCTTAAAATCAATCCCCAAAGGACCAAAGATCAAGTTTCTAAGGGTCAAAGATCATCACTCGATCCCCCGATTCCTAGGAGTACCAGCCGCAGCAGAAGCTGAGCGGACTGTCCGGGTTGCGTTCGGACAGCGTGTTCACCGCCTCCCAAAGGCCCAGCATCAACGGCATTTTTGCCGAAGAGGCAAATGATCAGTGATCATTTCGCATCAAAATCAGCTCCTCTGCCGCTCTCTTCCTTTTCCCCTCTCTCTAGCCCTGATCAGCTCCTATCTCTAGTATGATGTGAGCTTTTGTATCATTCTTCTTCTCCCCTGATCAGCTCCTTGTTTTCACTGGATTTCTATTTTTTACTCTCTCCTAGAAATTTTACATAGATTAAAGCAAATTTATTTTTAACAGAAAAAATCAAACAATTAATGAATTGCAAATGGGCAAACCCGAAAAAAAAATTATGCCGAAAATATTATTATTTTTTAAATAAATTATGGGGGCAATTTGGTATTGCAAACAAACAAAAAAAAATGGGGCAAAAGTGACATAATTATGCATGGGAAATAATAGCCGAATCACAATAACAGTAGAAAAAAAGGGATAAAAAACAAGAATGTAATAGATAGAAAATATCACAGGGGCAGAGAAAGAGAGGGATAAAAAAAAGTTCGGCAGAATCAGGGTATGATGGAATGTCAGAGACAGAAAAAGAAACTTTTTTAAGTGACCATAATAATGTGACTGTAAGTAAATGTGAAACAATCCAAACAATGAAAATAAATAAGAAGTCGGCGGCGGTCGATGAAAAGAAGTCGTGTAGAAGTAATATTGTCGTCGTTACGTGGTACTGTAATGCAAAAAAAAAAACGATTTAAAATACAAAAGATCAAGTTCCAGGAAAATGTTATACCATTTACCGGGTTTATACAGATCGTATGATTTTTATTGCACCAGATTATTGCATCCCAAAATCCTATTCCCAGTTTTTAATTGTTTCTAAAATTTTGCATTTCTATCATAATCCTGGGTTACTGTACCGTACCCCTTTACAGGGGCGGTTCTAGGATTTNAAGGAGGAGAAAAAAGGAAAAAGGAGAGAAAAAAGAGGAAAAGGGGAGAAAAAGAGGGAAAAAAGAGAAAAGAGAAAAAACGGAAACAAAAAGACGATCCATTCAAAAATCTCGATCGCAAAATTTTGCGATCGAGCCCGCAACTTGCGATCGAGAAGTTAAAATATCAATCACAAAATTTTACGATCGAGCCCCCAACCTGCGATCGAGAAGTGAAAATCTCAATCTCAAATTTTTGCGATCGAGATTTTTTAAGCTAAAAATTTTCTGAAAAAAGGCGAAATTCTCAAATTTTTCCCGGCGGCCCCTATCGGGACCGCCGGCGCTCCGCCGGTCACCTAATATATTGAGATTTCTGGATCGCAAAAATTGCGATCGAAAATTAAGCCAATTTTTTGCGCGCATTTTTTTGATGCGAAATGACCAGAAAACAGAGAAAAATGCATAAAATACATAGAAAAACGAATTTTTGGTCATTTTTTGGCGAAAATTTCGCATTTTTAGGGCAAAAAATCTCGATCGCAAAATTTTGGGCCTCTGAGAGGGGGGGGGTCAATCGCCGATCGCAGGGCCAAAAGTTGACCCCCCCTTGTAGAACTATGATTTCGGCTTAGAGGGGATGCCCATGTCCAGAGGCAAAAAATGTTGAAAATGCTTCAAAAAATTTCTTAAATTTAAAAAAAATTTAACATCTGAATTTTTCATCAATTTTTTATGGAGGCTCCGGGGGGGAGGATTTGTGCACCCCTTACAGCAGAGGTCATTGACAAAAAAAATTTAATTTTCTGGTTACGGGAATTACTTAGCTGTACCGTACCCATTTCTCGCCAAAATTCCTAGCGGCGCCTCTTCTTCTGCTCCTTCCGCTTCTGTTCCCATTGCTGCAGCACCGCCTCGTCCACGTGGGCCCACTCCCATTTCTGGGTGCCGCTTTCGAAATCGCACGGGTTGGTGAACACCTCGCCGGTGGCCGGATCCGCGTCCACGCAGCGGCCGGTGTGCTTGTGTATCAGTTGCTTGAGCGTCGGGCGGTAGATAAAGAACTAACAAAAAATTAAAAGAAAATTTAAATTGTAAATTTTAATTTTTAATGAATTTTCAGGTAATAAATCATTTTGCTGAATCAAAAAATTAAAATAAAATAGATATTAAATAAGAAATAAACAAATTTGACCGGGCAAAAAATGAAAAAACTTGAATTTTAGTTAAAAAAATTTATCAGAAAAAAATAATAAATAAACAAAAAAAAATAAATAATTCTAAAATTGATTTGTACGAAAAATATTTTTATAAAATGAAAATTCTTCAAAAAAAATTCCCCACCTGATTTCCCTTCATTCCATGACATGCGAACAGCGTGATCGGCGCCTTGTTGGTCGATGTGGCCACATCAAAGCACATTGTGCGCCCTTTGGGTCTAACGTCCTCCCAGAAAGACAGCCGGAACTCCTTCAAAAAAAATAATAAAATTAATTTGGATATTTTAAATGGAGTGGGACAAAGAAAATTTTAAAGGATCAAAGAAGATCGGGAAAAATCAAAAATCTGAAAGACCAAATATTTTAAAAAATTATATAAGGTCGAAATACTAGTAGCTAGAAAACTTCCGATATTTAGTGCATATATAAGCTGCGTAAGATGGTGGGTGGGGAGGATGTCGGACCCATAAATTGCGAAGGGGGTATAAAAATCGCCAAAAAGTAAAAAAATGAAAAAAATTCTTTTTTTGGACCCATAAATTGCGAAGGTGCCCTTTTTACCGACCTCTCTTGCGAGCGATTGTAGGGGGAAGGTCGACCCTCATTTTTCCTATGATTTATGTAAAAATCAAATGTAGAAGGGAAGGCTTATAAACGGGGG
>LDKF01002197.1:17132-29315 GCA_001026735.1 Rotylenchulus reniformis | reverse complement strand
TTCTTTTAGAATATTTCCGATTTTGATTAAATCCGATAATAAGGTAAAAATTCTGTAGTATATTTCTATATTTTTAAATTTAAATTAACTTAATTAAATGTATTGAGATCTCAAACATGGGTAATTAAACCGTTAAAGGGATTATTAGATATTTATTATACAGATCATTGGCTAATTTTCATTTATTAAACTTTTAAATTCTTATATTAAATTTTTTTATTTTTGTTGATTTTTGATTTTTCTGTAAATATTATGATTTATATAGTAAATTATTCTTTTGATAGAATAAATTTTTTCAAATAAATCTATATAAAAAATTCATATTAATAACCAACGAAAAATAATTTTATTATCCATTTAGCTGAATTTTAATATTTATATTAAAATTCAATTTTTCATTTTATAGTGATATTAATTTATATATTTAATGTGTTATTAAATGATATTTTATATTTAACATTTTTTCTTTTATATTTTGCTATAATAACAGAAACTACTAATTTTTGGGTGAGAAAATTCGTTATGTTTTATTATCGCAAAAAATAAAAATTCTTAGTTATAATTTTTTTTAATATTTGCTAAATATTTAGTAAATTGATCAAATAAAATTTATTTGTAGTAAATCAATATAAATTACCATTAATTATATTAAATATATAAAAATTAATTTAACCAAATTTACTAGCTCTTTTATTCGATATTTTTTAAAGATTTTTTCATGTAAATTTAGATTTTATGCATTATATTTTATATAATTAATAACTATATAAGGATTTCTTTTTTTATAAGGATTTAAAAAATTAGGTAATTATAATATTTTATTATGTATAAAAAATGTTGCATTCATTTATGATAAACCACTATTTTTTAAATAGTTTTTTTTTCATTTTCAATTTTAATTGTTCTATATCTCACATTTAAATAAAGATTCTATTCATAATAATTTAATTTAAAAAAATTTTAAAATTCAACTACATGTATGGATTGTTTTCCTAAGCTCAGCAGTATACAAATTTGGTATCTGAGGTAAATAATGAGCTTATTTTTTATTTAATATGTAAAGCTTCAATTTTATTAGAATTGTAACCTATAATTTTGTCATTATAAATTATCTTTTTAAATTTGTGTTCATTTTTTATTGAAAAAATAAAATAAATTTAACGTTACAACGATTCATTTGTAAAATTGATTCAATCTTCTTATTTACATTTTCTTTTTCAAAAAAATATACTTTGATATTTTTCTATTATTATGCTATTATTTGTAATATCCGCCAAATAATTACGCCATATATTAATATTTAGAATATTTATTTCTCTTTTTTTATAAAAATCATATATTTTTATTATGTTTAAGATTATTTATATATTATGTTAAATAAGAATCCTGAATTATCATATATATTTATTTATTTTCAACAAAAAAATTCTCGTATAATTCCTCATTAATTTATTGAATTTATAAAATTTTATTTTGTGTTTAAAATTCGTTAATCCATAGCCTTAAATTTATTTGATTTAATTGATATTCTGAATTATGAATTTTCTTCATATAATTACAACAATATTGCTGTAAAAATAATTAATTATATTTTATTTATATTAAATATTTCACCTCTTTTTATTCAATTTTTAAATTTTTTGTACTTTCATTATCATTTTCAATGATATATTTTTTATAAATATTTATATATTTTATTTATTTAATTTATCTTGAATATATTCTAGTCCATTTTTATATATATTTTATTCTTATAATCAAATTTATAAAATTTCTATTTTTCAACTCTATATAAATTAATTATAAAAACTTTTATTTTTCAACAATATTTAAATTTATTATTTATTATGATTTATTTTAATATCTTTAAAATTTTAAGTCTATATGCCATATCGTGTTGTGTATAATTCTTTCTGCCCATTATTTGGAAAAATTATATATTTTTATAATTTTTTTCATTTGCGATTAAATTTGCTTATAATCTCGTGTAAGTAAATACAATATATTTCAAAATATTTTTTCTATCTTTTTTTCATTTTTGCTTGTAAATATATATTTTTTAGAAAAGACTGCTTTTATTTTCATTAATAAAATTATTAATAATAATATAATTATAATATTTATGCAAAAAAAAGCTAGTAAATATCTTAGTTGGAAGGTAAATTTTTAAGCATTTCTTGTTCGGAATTTTCAATTCATTCAGAAATTTTTCTTCAAAAAAAGATTAATTAAAATCTCTTGTTGATACAAAGACCAAAGAACATTATGTTCATTTTATCATCTGTTGTAATTTTATAAAGATATTTAATTAGATTATCGAATGGATAATTTAAATTAAGACCTTTTAAATTAAAATTTAAAATATGTTTATTTCGATAATTTTATGAGATTTTTTATGCCAATTCAATTGATAATATAATTTATTAAATTGTTGCATTAATTTGACATTTATGGTGAATAATATATGAATTTTGTTTTTATCAAATACATAATTCACTTAAAGCACTATTTTTAATTTTTGGAATAAATATCATGTAATCAAATAATTACAATACAAATAATTAAACCAATTGATTTTATTAACATATTTTTTAATTTCTTAATATTTTATTTATATAAATCTAACCATAAAATTTATTAGTGTTTATAAATTTTAATTTTATATGTGCATATTTGACATAACCCATCAGCACCAGCTGGGACCGACGGCCAATACACAGAAGCTCCAAATTGATAGGCTATCAGTAACCTGGAATTGACGAAGAGAATGGAAATGTTGCTAGATATTGAATGTGAAAGTAAATAATAACTTCTTATTATATTCTTATATTGTATGGTATTTTGATCATTTAAGTAAAAAATTAAGATCTGATTCATTTTATTTTATTTTCTTAATTAAATTAATACGAAAAATTGATAGGCCATTAATCATTTTCCTTATTAGACACCCCTTTTTCTATAAAAGGATTTTTGATGGCAACAACTTTTCGAACGATTTTTTGCCCAAAATTTATAATCGAAATGAATATGGCAGTCATTCGACAGCCTTATTTATCCAAAATAGAAATGTTAGGTGTTTAGAGACATGATAATACGATTGGTGATGGAGATCGGTAGTATTTCAGTTCTTCAAAAAATTTAAATAATTTTATGTTTCATTTAAATTTTTTTAAAAATATTTTAGAATTTATTTATATTAATCCTTCATTTATTCGTAAAAATATTACCGATTAAGCCTATTTTATTCCTAGATTAATTATTTTTTTAGAAATTATTAATTTTATTTTGTTAAAATAATATAGAGTTAGAAATTTTCAAAAAAAAAAAAGATTTTAAATTTATAATGATGTTAATAATAAATTAAACAATTCTTGATAAATAATGTTAATTTTTAATAAATAATATTTTGTTTTTAATATAAACAAAATTTTAAATTAAAATAATTCATTACAAAATATTTTATCTAAGGATGTTTTGTTCCAAATGGAATAAAGGAGTTTTGTCCCAATTGGATTTGACGTTTTATCCCAAATTGAAATTGGAAGGACGTTTTATCCCAAATTGAATAAGCATGTTTGATTAAAATAATTATTTTTTAAAAATATGACGAATTTTTTTTATTGTTAAAAAATTATTAGAAAATATTTTTTTAACAATATAAATCATAGTAATAGTAATTCACTGATTTTCATTTTCATGTATAATTTTTTTAATCATTTTATTATTAAAATTAATGACAAAAATGAATTATTTTTAAAAATATAAAAATCTCCAAAATGATCTAAAGATTCAATGTTTTTTCGCAGTTCAGCAATTATTTAATTGTTCTTTTTAAATTTGCTTCTATATTAAGCTTGAAAGAGAATGCTAGTATATGACCTTCTTCACTTAAAAAAAATTAATTTATCAATGGGGTTGTTAAATATATTCTTTATCAGACGTAACCGAATAATTACTGGTTTTATTATGCTTTCCAAATAGATTTTTCATATTAATTATTAAAAAATTAATACTTAACAAAATCCTATTTTTTGACCCGGGGAATTTCAAAGCGGCATATTGTTGGGATTCTAAAAAGTTCAAAATAGGTATTGATAAAAATTATTTTTCATTTTTTTCTACATTATCTGCATCAATATCATTTATATTTTATAAAATCATTATAAAAAATTTTTATGTATTTTTTGCAACATTTTTTTGAGCTAAATCAATTATGTTTAAGTTTTAGTTTAATTAATTCTTTTTAAATCATACCGAATTTAAAAATAGTTGTTTCTTATTTAATTCATTACCTCACCAAAATCGTTAATCAGACAGTATTTTAGAGGATTAAATATGAAGATTTTTCTTTCCAATAGGTAGGTTATAAGCGAGCAATAAGAAATATAGTGAATCCTATTTTAAGTGTAAAATCAGAATAATGGAAAAGTCAAAATAAGTTAAATAATTAAAACAAACTATACACAAAAAGTAAATAAAGATTAACAATTTAAATTATATATTTAAACGATATTATATATATTTATATAGTAGTTTTATCATTTTTAACTTCAAATTATTTCAAAATAATATAATTTTTCTCGAAAAGATATAACTACGACTAGGAATATTTCATAATTAATATTATCCCATAATACTTTTTTAGATTCTAATTTTTATTATTCTTTTTTATTTTTCAATAAATTTAATCAATAAAGTTAAAATTATATATATAATAATATTTTTTAATATGTTCTTTAAAAAATTTTATATATTAAAATTCTTATGGAATTATAAGTCTTTAAGTTTCCTATTATGATTAAAAATATATATTAATCAGATCAAAGTACTTTTATTCGTCTTTACTAATTACAAATTTTGGTATAATTAATTGTTTTCTTCCATTATTTGTTGTATGGTTCCAATTGCCTCTGGAAAAATTAAGAACTTTTTTGCGGTTTTTAAATATAAATGAATATATATTTTTTTAATTTTGTTCGTTTTTTAATTTATTCTCATCAATCTATTATAATTAAACGTAGTTTTTAAAATGATAAAAAAGCTAAATTATTTTGAATAAAAATTTTCTTTGTAGGATGAAAAATTTTTAATTTAATATTTCTATATTAGTTAAGAAATAATAACCAAATTTATATTTAATACATTCTTTGTTATCCTTAGCTGTTTTAATAATAATTTCGATTTTTAATTTCTTCAAAATAAGCATTATATTTTTGAGAATTACATTTTCATTAGCGATATTTTTCTTCATTCTCATCAATGAATTTACTTTTCTCCTTGTTTAAACAAAGTAAAAGTAGAGTTCATAAACTTATAAAAGAATTTATTATATGCGCTGGATAATTTTAATATTAAAATTTATAGCCTTGCAATTTTATTGCTTTGATAATTCATTTTAAAAATCCGTCTAAAAATAAATTGTCTCATTAATTTTAATTTAAAAACTAAAACTCATTAATTTTAATCTAAAAATAAATTTGTCTCATTAATTTTAATTTAATTTTTTAATTATTTTTAAATTTGTTAATCTCAAAAAATCTACCTCGTAAGTACTTCAAAAGAATAAATCGGGTTCATGGCTCTATGCTAATCAAATTGAAAAAAAAGAAATAAATTTTCAAAATAATTCTTTTACATTATATAAAAAATTAATTTTGAAAATAAAATTCTACACAAAATTCAATATTTATGAGTTATAAGGTTGAGATTGTTTTTATATATTTCTATCAATGGAAATTTTATAAATTGTAGAGGATTTATTATAATAGAATTCATTGTTTCTCCCTCAAAGATTCGCAGAAAACTCTGCCAATTGAATGTGGAGGTCTACATTCTGACCCTTGTACTGCATCTGTTTGATCAATTAATTCTATAACATTAATGAATAATTTACTATTTATATTTTATATTTTATATAATAGATTTATGTTTTAAATTTTAAAAATCACACTCATTTAAGGAATCTAATTAAATTAATCAGGTTAAGCATATTTATTTATCACCCTGAAATTATTCCATATTTATATTTACTTCAGCTATATAGTAATACTTATTAATAAATGCATTATAATATATTTTTATTTTAATAATTTGCTTAATTTTATCAGAAATTTTTACATATTTTTGATTAATTTTATAGTTTTATATTTCATCAAATGCTTTTTATAATTTTCTTTTTATCAAAAATTTCATATGATTTAATTATATTAATTGATTTTTTTGGTTTATTTAATTTATGATCAGAACATTTAATAAATTAATTAAGTAAACCTTTTTATTCTGATTATTATTTATTAACTATCTATTGTAATCAAAATATTTATATTATTAACCCTCTTTTATTTTATTAATGAATTTTTTATTAACCAAAAAATCTATCCTAAAAAGTATAGATTTTTATAAAAATCCATATTCAATATTTCTTCTATAGTAGAATCATCAATTTAATTATACTTTGCTATTTCACTAAAATATTTTTAATTTTAATGAAATATTGATAGATCCTTTTTCATTAAACATTTTTTTGATAATCAAATCATTATTAATCGTTATAATACCTATTAAGCGTTGCCACAAGGCGAATGTATCTCATTTGAATCGAGATCTTGTTCTTAATATTATCTATAATTTTTTCTAAAAAGTAATTTTTATTTTTCTTAAATTTAATTTTTAACAACAATTATTTTCATTTTCTTAGCTTGTATTTTCTAATTTCCTATAACATTAGACGTGAATTCATTTACATTCATACCAGCATCTTTAAATATTTTTTTTAATAAATGGTTAAATACTTTGATCGATTCTAATACTCAGATAATATATAAATAAAAATACCCACTTTTTTAGACTGCGCATAATAAGGTTATTTCCATAAATAAATTTATATAATAATAAATTTTAAAAATTGCTTTTAACTATAATTATCCCTTTAATTTTAAATTATGAATAATCATATTTTTTATTATTATTGTCATGATCCAATTAGTATAGAATTAAATAACTAATTTATTATTGTGTATATCATATATATATGATTGGATTGTGAGTGTCGTACTCTATTATTGTGTGGTCTTTGGAGATTATAACTTTATTTATTTATAACGGTAGAAATTAATTTTTTATAAAAACTTTTATACCAAACTTAAAAATATTTATAATTAATTTAAAAAAATTTTTAAAATTTTTAAAATTTTTTCTTTTTAAATAAAAAATTACTATATTTTATTAAAAATTAATTCAATATATACAAAATTTTGAAATCTTAATCTGAATAATTGTATAAATTATCAAAATTATAATTTATCTTTCTTCTTCCTTATTTTTTTTCAGAAGTATCATTTCTTTAAATTTTTGATTTATTTCTAATATTCTTCAATCAATAATTTTTAATTAATTGCCTTTTGGGGCCAAAACATGGCTGTGAATTTCTTTCTGTTTTATGACTTTCTTTCTGTTTTTTAATGATGATTTTCATTAAAATCCATCTGAAGGATAATAATTTTTATAATTTCTGCTTTCTGGAGTAGATATGACGTTACGAAATAGCATAATAATCAATTCGTCGAAATATGAAGACAACAAAATGTTCCATATATTAAAACTTAATTTTATTTGAAACTTAATTTATACAAGTAGTTTCAATTTCAACCATTTTGCTTTCTTTTCTCAAATCATTGTCTAACGATCAAAGACAATCAATAATTTTAATAAATTGTAAGTTTTTTTAATATATTTTATTACAACATTGAGATTAATTTTAGAGTAAATTCAATTTATTATTTTACTTTGGAATTATAATCGTCATTTTAAATATTTATTAAATAAAATTTTATTTTCTTTATTATCAATTTGATCATTTGATTTTCTTCATACCTATTTTGAAAATAGCAAATAGAATAATGGCTGCGGATTCCAGAGCGTTGGCTGCTTGTTTCGAAAAACTTCTTTCCATTTTTATAATGATATCATTGTTAAAAATCTTTTTAAAATAATATTTTACCCGTTTTTTTTAAATTATAATTATAGATTATTGTGAATTAATTTTTTTGTTTTTTTTCTGAAAAATTTAATGGAATTTTTAATTATTTCTAAATTTTAGTGTTTTCAAAGAACTAATTTATTTTTATTGAAAATATTAATTATGATTTCATAAATTTCTATTTTGTTATATTTTGTATTTAAAACCTTTTTATTTTTAAAACCTGTATTAAAAACAGGCCTGTATTAAAAAATTTGTATTTCAAGTGCTTTTCGAGTAGGATATTTAAATCCCGAAATCAATATAGCAATGCATATAAAAACAAATACGAATTTTAATAAAAAAAGAGAAACCATCTGCAAATATTCGTTTTGTGGATAGCAGAAAATGTATTTGTAGTAGCATAAAAAATAATCATTTGATTTTACATTAGTCGATATAACAGAAAATCAAATAATTTTTCATTTTCTCAACTTCATTATATTTAAATAATATATTTACATTATTTTTCACTAATTTTTATAATTTTTTTAATAAATTATTTTATTAAAAATTTACTTATAAACTGTTTTTACAATATAAAGCATCAATAACATATTAATTTTTATAATATAATTTTTTATAAAAATTTTTATATAAAAATATAATTTTTTATAAACTTATTTGAAAACATAGCTAATTTTTTAAACAATTAATAAGTAACTTTTATGAAGAATTTTTTAAATAAATATTTTTTATAGACTTTTTATATTTAATTCATAAATATTTATTAATTCATTTATAAACTTATCATCTATGGACTATAATTTTTATTTTTTGGAAATAATTTTTATTTTTTATTTGAAAATAATTATTTTTAAATTTTTAGTGATTTATTTATTTTCATTGTTTTAATAAAGAAAAATTTATGTAATAATTTATTTCAGCTCAAGTTATAAAATAGTATAGTTTTTAAATTCTGATTAATTTAATTTAATTATTTTAAATTATTTTGCTGGATCCTCATTCATTATTTATTAATCACTTTATTTCATGATCTCACATTTCGAACCAACAATTGAAGAACGGCAAAAAATTGTTTTATATTTATTTATAAGCTTAAATTAATCCATTTTATAAATAAATATTTAAAATTTAGAATTATTTAATATGGAAATAATAAATATATTTAATAAGTTTTCAACATTATTCAAAAAAATAAATATATGATGAAAAAATGTAGAGAAGGATTGAGTAAGTTAATGTTAATGCTTGTGGTATGTATCTTTATTATTAAATTACATTTTTAAAACATTGAATAGCAATATGATTTATATAAGAGAATTAAATAAATGTTTATTAAAGAAAGTTCATTATTTTTAATTTTATTAATAGTTAATAATTTTTTTTACAATTCATTCTTTATAAGAATAGATGATTCATTTTTTTCTTGAATATTTTATTTAAAAAATCCACTGATACGTGGATAAATGTTTTAACGATATTATAAAAATTTACTTTATATATCCTTGAGTTGTTTATTCTTTGGATGATTTTTATTTTATTCTTTGGATGATTTTTAATTTGTTTACCTAAAATAAATTTAAAATTTTTTACATATATCTATATAATATTTATATAATATTGGCTTTTAATCAATCATTTTTAATATTTTTTAAAAATATAGGAGAATATTTAGGATGATTTTGAGAGTGATTGTGGCTCATTTCTTCAAGAGAGAAATTTTGTTTGTTCCTATCTTTCTGATTTTTGATTTAATTCTAGTTTATTTTATTTATATTTTTCTGAAAATTACGATTTCTTGATGATTTTGGATTCATTTTCAATGGCGCTTCTTTTTTCCAGAAGTTGTATTTGACATACATAGGTCATAGGTGATATCGAATTCACCATTCTCAAAAGGTTCTTCTTCTTCTAAAAATGAAGAATTTTTGAGTTAAACTATAATGAATTAAAATTAATTTTCTAATTGTTATGGAATAATTTCCATGCAAATTTTATTGTAAATATAATTCCTATTAAATATTTGCAGAATTTAATTCATTTACTTATTTCGTTGGTAATAATATCTATCTATTATTTTAGTCAAAATTTTAGTTAAAGAGGCAAATGATATAGAAAAGATTTCCTTCACTTATCTTGTCCCCCTTAAAGGACATATCTTTTGGTGGCGTTTATGGCCATTTAAAAATAAAAAAATTCTGCATCAAATATCTATCGTCGCTAAAAAATTAATTTATAATTTATTTTTAGATTTAAAAGCATTGTTATTACATTCTATTATTTTTACTTTGAAAAAAAACTATTTTGAGATCGGTTACTTTGTTAATTTAACTTTTCAGAAATAATATTAATTTTTCTTTTTATTTACAACCTTAGTTTTATTTATTGGATAATTAAATCTATCGAATTTATTTTTTGTTGTATTATTTTATAGATGACGATATATATATCGTCATCTAATTGTTACATGGATCTATCACTGTGTGGGCATTTGCGCAGATCAACCACATCGTGGCATTGAAGATCAAAAAATTCTATTGTTCGCTTGATCGCATATCGATTTACGATTTTGATTCTGACGGCTCTTATTCGTCATTTATTTATATTTATTTATATCCATTTCATAATCATCTTTCATTTTTTTCATAAAAATTATCTATTAACACAGATACAAACTTAATTATTGAATTTATTTTGTTTTTTTATTTATTTTGAAAAAATATTAGTCCATTTAGTTTTTCTTTTGGTTTCTTAGAGAGAAAATAAAAATTCAAATATTTTTCCACCCATTTTTCTTTCTAACTATTATGAAAAATATAAAAAGGAATTTTTAATATTTACTTTTATATTTTAAATTCACAACTATCAAAATTTTATCAACTGCAAATTTAAATAAGTTTCAGCTTGAAATTTTATAGTAATTTTATTTTTTGTAAATATGAATTATGATTGTATTATTTTTCAATTATTAATCGATAAAATTCAATAAATATTTTTTATTTTTAAACATGTTTAAAATAATTTTTTATATTTATAATAGTAAAACTTTATTCACTTTCTTAAAACCATAATAATCTTTAAACCAATCCTCTTATTTTAGTGATCTTAAATTAACTATGCATATTCTCTCAAAATTCCACGATATTTTCATTTTTTATAATACTTAATTAATTAATTAAATTAATAATCTCTTGCCCGATCACTAGATCGTTGGAAAAAGTGACAGAAACAGATCCTTTTGAAGAATACTGTTCTTTTACAATTAATAAGAAAAAGCTGAGTGCGTTCCTTGCAGATATATACATATTGGGTTGGAACATAAGTAATTTCCGAAATATTTTATTTAATTTTCTTTCCTTTTAAACAAAATTTAAATAAATTTTTTGCACTATATATAGGAGAAATGTATAAGCTTAAAAAATATATAGAAAATAGTTGTTCATTATAATCAAGGAAAATTAAAACTCAAAAAACAATCCTTTGTCAGTATTTTTTATTTAATGAATGAACCGCCATAAATTGAATAAAATATATTTATTAATTTTGAATTATTTTTGCCCGTAAGTTAAAGTTGTCTATAATAATCTATGAACTTTTCTTTTTATAAATATTACTTGAACAATTATTTACCAATTATTATTTTTTGGAAAAACAATTTTATTTAAGGAGACCCCACTTTTGACCATGATAAATAATTTAATTCCAAATTAATGTTTTCCAATAAAAATTAATTCATTTGTATATCCATTATATAATAGGAAAATAATAGTATATAATGGTATATATGATATTTGAATTTGTAATCAATAAAATAGAAAAATATAATATTTAATATATTTGTCATTTTCGGAAATTACTTATGTTCCAACCCAATATATATATACAATATATATAGTTTTTTTATATAAAATTTGGCCTAAAATGAATTAAAAATGATGCGTTGACTCTAAAATATTATCATTGTTTTGAAGCAAATTTCTCTTTTCTTGCATGCCATTTTTCCTTCGTTTCAGAAAAAATTGTTACATTCTTTTATAATATCTGTTTTTTTACTATACAACAAGAATTTCTGCATGATTTTTACGGCATAATGGACCGCTGCTGTGTAGGAAGTGGAGGACACCACCGAGTTACGAGGTCCAACAAAATGTTGGTGTTGATCTTCCTCGCCCATCAACAACTCGTCAGGTTTCTAAAAAAAA
>LDKF01002197.1:0-17032 GCA_001026735.1 Rotylenchulus reniformis | reverse complement strand
TATTGGGTTGGAACATAAGTAATTTCCGAAATATTTTATTTAATTTTCTTTCCTTTTAAACAAAATTTAAATAAATTTTTTGCACTATATATAGGAGAAATGTATAAGCTTAAAAAATATATAGAAAATAGTTGTTCATTATAATCAAGGAAAATTAAAACTCAAAAAACAATCCTTTGTCAGTATTTTTTATTTAATGAATGAACCGCCATAAATTGAATAAAATATATTTATTAATTTTGAATTATTTTTGCCCGTAAGTTAAAGTTGTCTATAATAATCTATGAACTTTTCTTTTTATAAATATTACTTGAACAATTATTTACCAATTATTATTTTTTGGAAAAACAATTTTATTTAAGGAGACCCCACTTTTGACCATGATAAATAATTTAATTCCAAATTAATGTTTTCCAATAAAAATTAATTCATTTGTATATCCATTATATAATAGGAAAATAATAGTATATAATGGTATATATGATATTTGAATTTGTAATCAATAAAATAGAAAAATATAATATTTAATATATTTGTCATTTTCGGAAATTACTTATGTTCCAACCCAATAGATTAAGTTTTATTTTTTTCTTTACATACAGCAATTATAGGGTTTTAATTCATTATGATGACTTAAAATTTATTGAAATATTTACTATTATGATTATACATTTATATTAAATGAATATTAGCATTCTCAGTTTAAAAGGTATATGTTATTTTATTTGGAATAATAATTTTAAAATGAAATGACTAAAATATATTCATTATTCTATAATTATTGAACAAATTGTAGACTAATTACTCTTTTTAATTAACTTATAATAATTTTTATTATTATTTATAATAATTTTTATTATTATCCACGTTCTTTATTTTTTATATTCATGGCAAAAAAAACTAAAAAATATCTTCAGTGGGGATCGTTGATTTGACGGCGGTATGATTGATAACATGAATTTTATCAATATTTAATAGAAGATATATAAAAAATATTTTGTACATAATTTTATAGATTTAAATTTTGCCTTTTAAATAGAGTTATTTGATACATTTATTAATTTAAAATTTTTAAGAATTTTATATAAAAAATTTTTTTAATAAAATTTTTATAAAATAACATAATTTAATCGAATAGTCAATTTTCAAAACATAATAGATAAATATATTTACAATAACATTATTTAACAGTTTTGTGTATTTTTATTCTTTGTTATTATAATTATTTACATTAAAATATGATATTTTGCTTTGTTTCTATAATAAAAAGCAATATTATAATTTCGTCGAAAATAAATAATTTCCTTTTTTTATATTTTTAAGATATGATTTTTTTTCTCAATTCAAACTTTTAATAAGTTAGCAATTATTTATAATTCTCTCTCATCAATTAAATTTATTTAGGGTTATATCACTTAATTTATTTAATTTTATTATGTATTATTTAATTTTATTATGTATTTATTTAAATTGATTAATAATAATTTAATTATATTATTATATTTCAGCGATAGCGGTGTCATAGCCTTAATATATTTCGAGTCGGCCTAATCAGGAACGACTCTCCCGGGGTGAGGATCGGCTAAATAGGGAATGGCTCTCTTTCCCAACGGAGGATCGGCCTACATTTCTGGTCATATTTTTCCCCATATTAGTTGCTGAATCTCAGTTTATTTTGAATGTATAGAAAATTTTTAAGCAGAAAGTAATCACAAATATTTTTCATTTCTATAAGCAAAACTCATATTACAATCCAGTATAATATGATAAAAAAGTATGCTTTTTATACAATATTTCGTTATAAAAAGTAATTTTTTATAAAAAATTAAAAAATTAAAATTAAATCTTATTGATTTTTTTTTGTAAATTTTTGGATGTTGAATTTAGATTTTTTTCAATGAAAATCACGTAATTTTGATAGTAAAAAACAATGGAAAAAAGTCTTGCATTCTTTTTAAATAGAATGAGAAATTAAAATTTTTTGTTGATTGGACGTATAAAAATTATTATTTCATAGAAAATAAATTAAAGTATTTTAATATTAATTTATTTTTTAGCTTTTTTAATAATGCAATTTGTACATTATCATTTATATTTTATTTCTAGTAAATATAATTATCAGATTTATTTTTTAATTTAAGAAAATTTTTTTTATCTACTTTTTAGTAATGGTGACAATTTGAAGAACTTTTGTATGTATAGTTGGATAAAATGAGAAAATTCAGTAATTTTACTTATATTTAAAAACGTTAATAATCAACTTATAAATTCAATTTTTTGATTGTTATTTAAAAAAGTCAGAATTTTTAAAATTTAAAATTGCTTTATTAAATTTTTAAATAAATAAAAAGTTATTTATTTATGCATACCACAAATAAATAACTAATAATGATAAATCATTATTTATTAAATCGTTTTTGAAATGGGTCTTCTTTGATAAGTTCTATTATTTTATACTATTTAAATTTCAATTCAACTTATATATTTGATACCTTTAAATGTTACTTTTAAATTAATCTTGAAATTTAAAGAAAATTTTATAATTTGTTTTATAAATTTTTTTAAAATAAATATATTATTATGTAAATAGAAAAAATTAAAATTGAGTAATGAATGCAAAGATTAGGATAGTCTTTGATAGAAAATAAATAATATAAGATTAAAATAAATTAGATTTTTATAAAAAAAAACATTTCATTAACTACTAACATATTAGTAATGATGACAATTTGAAGTACTTTTGTATAGTTGGATAAAATGAAAAAATTCAGTAATTTTACTTATACTTGAAAACGTTAATAAGAATATTTTTAAATTTGATATATTTTCGAATAATAAATTAATTATTCGAGATCATTACGAATGAATGGGTCTATAAAAAATATTTTATTTTTTTAACAAACTAGAATATAATAACGCCTTCATTTCCAAACTACATAGCTTTGGCATTTTCACACATTTGTTATGAAAAATAATGGCTTAATGAAATGTAAAAAATAGATAGTTATTAATCTAAGAAAAATTAACTTAGCAATGTTTTAGTTGTAAGCTGCTCATTTAGCTTATATTGTTTATAAAAAAATAAATTACATATATATTTTTATGATAGAACAAAAAATGAAGATATCATTTATATAAAGAGGAAGATGTATATTTTTTTTCTAGAATTTTTTATAATTTTTACAAAAATATTTTCAGTATTTTTTTTCTAATGTATTATAATTTTCTTAATAATTTGATCTTTAAGTAATTTTATTTTTTATAATTTTATATTGTTTTCTAATTCATATATTAATGTTGATAATAATTTTATAATTTCTGTTATCTCAGAACAATAACTTAATTTCTTTTTATATTCTTTTTTATTATATAAAATTTTTTAAATTATAATATATGTTTTATATAATAAATTGCTAAAGAAAAATATAAATAAGGATTTAAAAAATATATTAATTTTTATTTAATTTGAATTTATTAAAATCGATGACTTATGATTTAACTGATGACTTATGATTTATCTCTTGTTTGTAAAAAAAAATAAAAAATGTAAATAAGGATTTAAAAATTTATTAATTTTTATATAATTTGAATTTATTAAAATCGATGACTGTGATGTGAGTTTTGATGAAATTATTTGAATTTTAGTTAGTAATAAAATAGCAGAGAAATCGGCATGGAGCTGTATATAATCGGTGAGGCGATAAAACTAGAGCAAACTGATAGGATCAATCGTTCGGACTAACCACTCGCGGTTTAATTTTCATAAATGAATTTAAAAATGAATCTATGAAAATATTATTCTTTTTTGTACTTTCTCAATCAATTAATGATTTTTATATTATAAATAATAAACTACAATATGTTTTATTTATAAAATGATATTCTTGAGCAAATAATAAAAAAAAAATAATTAAAGTAATTAATTTAGTTCTATAATTATTAGTTTTATAAAGCAGAATAAATGATAATACTTTTATTTCAATCATGGTTTAACTCTTGTTTGTAAATTTTCTTCTAATTTTTAAATTTTCTGATAAAAATCTTTAAATGTTTTCCTATTTAGAATTCAAATTATCTCATTTATTGGAAACATAATTAACGATTTTTTTGCAATAAGAGTTAATAAAATTTTACATTGAATTTATTTTTCAATACATGAAGGTCATAAAGATCAAAAATAAGTGGACAGGTAAAAAAGCTTCTTCTATTAATTATAATTTAGAATTTTACATGTTTAAGTTATATAGAATTTTAATTGAGTTTGTTTCTTGAAAATCGAGAACTATCTGCCAAAATAATTGAACCTATAAGGTATTATATTAATAGCTTAATTTACACTTAAGATTTGGCCATTTCAGGTACATTCATTTTGGCCATTTCAGGTACATTCGCATTATACAGCTTCCTCTGCATGTAAGACAGTTATCATATGCAGAAATCTAATTATCAATTAAATGACTGTGGTAAATATACACAGAAAGACATTAAATTTATAAGTTTTATATTAATATCAATTTACTTTTTATCATCTTTTTTAAAATATATAATATAATCCCTTAAATTTTTGTTAAATTTATCTTTTATTTTTTTAAATAACATTTAATATTTTATAATATTTATAGTTATAATAGTTCTAATATTTCTAATTCTTTCTAATCGTTCATGATTATATTTTAATTTTATATATTTGCTAATTGTAATTACTACATCCACTCAACGCAGCCCTGAGTACCTGCTCAGCCCCGTACTTGCAAGGCTAATCACTGCATCTGCCTCATCATCTAATTCTTGTTCTGAGAGTGTGGCAGCATGGCACGCGTGTCAATGGTCACACGCAGATCACCAACTCTAGTTTTCTTTTGAAAAATAGTTGATTATAAAGTTTTTATTTTTATAATTTTTTTAACTTATTAATATTTAATTAAAATAAAATGATTAAATATTTTTAAATGATAAAAAAATTATTATATGAAATTTAAAATTAAATTTTTATTTCAAAATGATAATACACCTTAGGATGTGGTGTTAAATACATAGTAATTTTTAAATTGTTAAATCAAATCATATGAATCCAATGGTCAGTTATTTCTAAAATATTAATTATTAATTAAATAATGAATTATCGCTAGTAAAATCATTTTATTTGACTTCAATTTTGAAGTTGAATTAAATTAATTCATAAAGGATTTAATTTAAGTAAATTTTTTATTATTTTTATTTGTAATTAAAGGTATTATCGATTTAATAAATGAATGCTATTTTGGCGAGGTAATTTTACTAATTTTAGTTATAACAAACTATTTGAAAATTTAATTTTATTATAAATGTTTATTTCAACAGTAAAGAAATAAATGAAATATTTAAAAATTTTAAATCGGTTAAAATGTTAAATGAAAAATACATATTATTTTTTTCAATTAATAATTAAAAGATTAGAACCTAAAAAAATTAAACTGCAGAATATATTAGAAAAGAAAACAAACAAAAAGGCCATATAAATCTATAATAGTGAAAAATAATAAAATTAGAAAAACTGGAAAATATTATATTCTTAAGATTATTCAAAAAATTATAACAATATAATAAAAAATTATTTGTTTGCTGACTAATAACTAATAAATTATAGAATAAAAATCAAAAAATAATTCATCATTTATAAAATAAGATATTTTAATTTTTTAAATTTTTATTATGAACTTTTATAAAATAAATCCATCTAATAAATTATAAATGAAAAAATAAAACAATTACAATTATTCGTGTTTACTAGTATGCAATGGGCAAATACAATATTGACCGTCATTATTTAAAGTAAACTTGAATAAAAATTTGTTAAGTTTTTGCCAAATTGATCAAATTTATTAACTTATTATAAAATAATAATAATTTATTGATTACTGATCAAAGTTTTAAATTAATTTATGAAATCTAAACTTTTGAGCTTTCAATTTTCAAGAACAACAAATATAACCCGATTGTAAATAATGCCTTGCACGATAAATTTATTAAAATAATAAATAATAACCAAATTAGTTATTAGAGTTAGTTAGTAATTATTAGATTAAATAATATATACAATATCTTAATATATATTTTTGCATTGCGCAAGACTATATGCTTATATTATCTGAGAAAAAAGTAAAACTCAATTCCAAGGTGCTTATTGTGGACGTTACACTATCAACCATAATTACTACGATACGTACTATTATTTTTTAGTTTAAATTAAAAATAATATTATAAATTTAAAAGTTTTTAAAATTAAATTAAAAACAATTTAATGATTCAAATATATATAAAAATTTTTAATTTTATTTCAATATAAAAATAAGTTAAAATTGAAAAAATTTTGTTCTATTTAATAATATTAAAAAAGATTTGATTTCTATCTTTTTGTGGATACAGTTGTTTTAGTATATGAAAGATCAAATTATATTAATAAAATAACTTCAGCCAATAAAAATGAGTCAAAAAATGAAAATTAATAGCATTTAATGCGATAATTTGTGATGAAATTATAGATGATGAAATTTAATATAAATAAAAATGATAATTAATAATAATTAATAATTAATAGTATTCATATGTAAATCAATATAAAAATCAATAAAATTTATTTTTTTCCTATTTCTCAAAACTAATTTTTATTTAAAATAATATGTAAAATATTAGGTATTTAAACAAATTTTTTGATTTCCATAAAATGGATTCATTTTTATTATATATTTTATAAGGTAAATTTATATGAATAGGTTAAGGTATTCAGAACTCTGATTCATGTTATCAATGATAAATTACATATACGATAAAAATTTGATTTAATCAAAGAAAATGGCTTTAAGCAATAATTTTCTTACTAAGATCCAAAGTTTTCAAATAAAAAAAAGTGAACAATTTTCTTATTTTTCTTAAGAAATTAAGTTCAATTTTTCAAATATTTCTATGGCAACCCTATCGGGAGCGCCGACCATCCTCCCCCCAAAAATCTCTATAAAATTGTCTTAATCTAAAAAAATGACCAATTTTCTTAAAACTTCTAAATTTTCAAAGTTTCCTCTGGCGTCCCCTTTAATTTTTTCTTCTTCCCCCTACCCACTGAAAATTTTTGAAAGGGATGAGGATTTGCCCCGCCAGAAAATATTAAAAAATGGCGTTTTTTTCGCGAAATTTGAACTTTTTGTCCGAGTTTCGAAAAAAAAATAAAATATCAACATAAAATTCTGCACAATGTCTTTTTATAAACTTTTAAAAAAGTTCGTAGAAAAAAATTTATTTAACGTAATTTAACGTAGAAAAAATCGCTTCAAAAATTATAAGCCTAAATGAAGAAGTCAGATTTCCGCATTTTCCTGACACTTACATTTTCCAGGGTTGGCTTCACCCCGATGAACGCCATTTGAACAATCAGTTTGAGGGCCAAATAGTCGCTTCTGTGGGCCATTTTAGCTTCTGTGGGTCAGCTCAGGCAGGTAGGATGGTGGACTATTTCAGGGCTGGCAACTCCCAAGACCCCTAAATAAGGACACCAGGGTCAAACTCTAAGATTTTAGGGTCAAAAATAAGGACACTTTTAAAAACACATTTTTTCGCTAATATCAAATAAAAAATCAAATTCTTTATTCAAATCAATGATATTTTTCAGCAGAAGTTTTTTCCAACAGTTTCGATCACCAAGAATTCGATTTCTTAAGAAAATTGGTCATTTTTGATGAAAATTCACTAAGAGGGGTGCCTTGTCGGCGCCGCCGGAGAAATTTTTGAAAATTAGACATTATTTTCTTAAGAAAATTGATAATTTTTTGAGACTTTTTAAAGAAAAATCGTAATATTGAGGAGTGCCGACGGTGCCGATAGGGGCCGCCGGAGAAATTTTTGAAAGTTAGACCTTATTTTCTTAAGAAAATTGGTCATTTTTTGTATAAATTTCTCAAAAAAATCCCAAATATAAGGACAAAATAAGGACATGGGTCCAAAATAAGGACAAATCTTAGAAATAAGGACATTTAATTTTTCTAAGATTGGGACCCCTCAAAATAAGGACAAATCTTAGAAATAAGGACATTTGCCACCCCTGGACTATTTACATTACAAACCATACAGCTTTTTTCGATGATCCCCAAGAACTCACATTCATTCCTATTCTTTCGCATTTAATGTTCGGTGCTATGTCGTTTCGGCCAAAAGTGCCAAAATGAAAATACTTGTACTTAAAACTTTTTTTGTTAGAAATGTTAGTCAAAAAATATAAAAGGCAAAATTGTTCAGAATTTTATGCTGATTCGAATGGTCTGAAAATCTTTCGAATTTTCAAAAAGTTCCATTTTTATTTCCAAAACCCCGAATTTTTGAAAATTTCAACAAAAATCGCTTTTTTAGGAAAATTCGAAAAAAATAAAAAGAAAATAAAAATATATTCGAATCAGCATAAAATTCTAAACAATTTTTTCTTTTATATAACAAAAAAGTTTTAAGGACGAGTAATTCCATTTTGGCACTTTTGGCCGAAACGACTCAGCACTTTAATGTTAGAGCATATACTTTAATTTAAAAAAAATTAATATAATAATTTTTGCTCAACTTTTGCACCGTGGTACGACATTTGAGGACGAGACTTTTGAGGACCCGACTTTTGAGGACCCGAGATTTGAGGACCCGACTTTTGAGGATCCCGACTTTTGAGGACCCGACTATTGAGGACCCGACTTAGTCGTTTAGTATTTTTTATATAAAATTGTTGAACACTCCCATTTATACGCATTCAAGTGACAAATATTCAAAATCTCGTATTCATTATAGCCCGGCTATGCACGAAAACCGTTGGGGGCTTAGGTAAATGCACGTTTCAATAGGTGCGGGCTGGAAGATTCTTAATTTTTATACCCAGATCTTACTATTGGGCTCGCCGAAGGCGACCGTCTAGCTATGAGGACTATAACCCATCAATCAACATTAGTAATCTCCGGTATGAAATTTTTGCATATTCCTGCTTCGCTTGGGGAGAGGAACCGAATGATAAGCGGCGCAGGACGATTTATGGAACCGACCCCCCATTATTTTTTATTTATATTTTTAAGAGTATTTATAAATAATTTTTGAAATTATTGTTTAAAAAATTATTTCTCCTCATCANAAAAGTCGGGATCCTCAAAAGTCGGGTCCTCAATAGTCGGGTCCTCAAAAGTCGGGTCCTCAATAGTCGGGTCCTCAAAAGTCGGGATCCTCAAAAGTCTCGTCTTCAAAAATCGGGTAGCCTTTTGCACAACTTTTGCACAAATGACAAACAAATCTAGCGCTTTTCGAACGCCGTCTCCTGCTGTCCGTTCACTGCCGTGATTGCGCTGCCCGGATGGTCCGATAAACGGGAGCTGCTGGGCTTGGAACAATTTGTTGAAGACAATGAACGGACCGGGGAACTGCTTGAATTCCGACGGGATTTTCACAAAATTTGCGATATAAACAGAAGAGGACAAGAGAGTGCAGGACAGGGAGAGGGCCACAGAGTAGCAGAGAGGTTGGAAGAGTGAGCAGAGACGGAGAAGCAGAGAACAACGAGACATTTGCGCGAAACGGGAGTGTACATCGAAAAAGTGGTCCAGGGGGACAAGTAACCAGGAGTTGGGAGTGCGTGAAGAATGGTGAAGTGCCTGATGACTGTTGTTGAAGTGCCTGATCATTATCCAGCAGAGGGTTTGCAGATATATTTATTTCTAAGATTTGTACTTATTGGTATTTTTTGGATTTTAAAGATTTATTTAAAAAATGACCGATTTAATCACTAAAAAATAAAATCGCAAAAAATATTTTTAAAGCATAAATTCATTTAATTTTCGATTAATTAAGAAAAATTTTTTTTAGAAAATCCTAAATCCTAGTCCTCTGAAAAAATTTAAAGATCTCGGAGTTTAAAAAAATCAGAGGCCTAGGATTTTTTAAAAATTTTCAGAGAACTGGGATTTTCTAAAAATAATTTTCTTCACAATTTTTGCTGTGAAAATAATTTTTCACAATTTTTGCTGTGAAAATTAAAAAATAATAATATTATTATTACTTCACAATTGCTCTGAAAATTTTTAAAATTTATGATTTCCGAATGCGGCAATATTGCAGTTTGTAGCCCCCTTTTTTCAAAAAATCGAAGGCTTAAAATTCTCCAAAATCATACCCTATGGATAGTTTTTGACGCTGAATCCGAATGTGACATCCAATTTGACGTCCTGCGTCATTTGACGTCACTTTTCGACATTGACATATTAGTTTGCGGGTTCTACATAAGGCATCTTGGTATGCACATATAGTAGTTTGGAAAAGTTTGATGCAGCGTCAAAAAGTTGCGTCAGATGACACACTACGTCAAAATGGACTCAGAATTAGATTCCGCATCAAAACTGCCCTCAGGAAGTGATTTCGAGCCATTTTAGGGCATTCGTTTTTTTCAAAAAAGGGGGGAAGGGGGCTACAAACTGCAGTATTACCCCGAATGCGATGAAGCAACCTTAGAACAACGGGCGATTCGATTTTTTCGAAAAATTCGAAAGTTTTGAATATATCGAAAAATAGAGTTTTTCGAGAATATTTCCAACTTTTTGTTCGAATTTCGAAAAAGTAAAAATAGCAGGTGATAGAACTTAAAATTCTGCACAATGGCTTTTATACCTTAGACCTAACAATCTAACATAAAAGTTTTCGGCCAGACTGGCCACATAGGGGCCTTTTTTAACGTCCTAGCACTGATGGGTTCTTCCACGCTATTAGAAAAGGAAGAGAAAGACGATGAAGAAGATGGTAATGAATGAGTTTATTATGATGATAATGTTATTTCGACTTTTTGAATTTTTCTTTAAAAATTTTGTATTTTTAAGCCATTTTTGGTAAATCCCGAAAAAAATCTCGGGATTTCGGGATAATCCCGAGTCCGAAATTTGCAATCGGAATATCCCGATCCCGTATTTTAATCTGGAAAAATGGATCGGGATCGGCTCCGGCAAATCCCGATCCCGAAAATCGGCGGGATCCCGATCCCGACCAACCCTAGTACTAAGCACTGCTTCCCTTCCATGGTAACACCTTATCAATATTATGTACTATCGAGACGAGATTTTCAAGATTTTTCGAGAATCTCTATACTTTTTTATTTGATTTTTTATTAACGAAAAATTATAATAAATAATTAAATAAATTAATAAAATAATTCAATATTTATAAATAATTATTATTTGATTAATACATGAGTAAATTTATTAATAATATTTATTACAATAATTAAATATCCCAGAGATGATAATATTTAATTATTTAATTTAAACATGTCTAATTCATCTTATTGCAAAAAATTATATTGATCATTTTTAGATTTTATTTAATTAAATATATGTTTAGAAATTAATTATTTAATATTTAATATTAGTTTTAATTACTTTTTGAATTTATTTTAATTTTTATCACAAATATTTTGGAAAATATTTTAATTGATATTAATTTTTGTAATTAATTTTTTCTTTTGATATTCTTTCAATTAAAATAATATAAAGAATTTTTAAAATTGTTTTCAACAAAATTGTATTCATTTTCATTTTGAATAAAATTTAATCATAAATTTATTTTTTATTTTGCATCACTTTTATTTATTTAAGCACTCGAATCCTCCTTAATCAAATTAACCATTACATAAAAATCAAAAATTCTTTCAATATTAATTGTTTAATATAACTAATAAATTAATTAATATATTTAGATAGAAGTTTTTACATTGAACATATATGCTCATATTTAGGGTAGGTTGATCATGGAACCCAGTTTTGATGAAAATGCTATAAAATAGATTTTATTGTTTATAAAATTGAATATTTTTATTTTTCCTTAATTACAATATTGTAGCATTTGAATATAAATAAATATAAATAAATTGTTATCCAAATAATCAATTGGACATCAGTGTTGCGAAAAGCTCCGGCTCTGTTCCAGCTCCGGCTCCTGAGCAGGAGCCGGAGCAGCCATGAAAAATTATGAAAGCTCCAGTTCCGGGCTCTAAAAATCTTTGGCTGTGATTTTGATAAGTCACATTGTGACTTATCACACAGTCACACGTGTGTGATAAGTCACATTTTTGGCGAGGGAAGTGTGAGAAATCGCACACTATTTTTTTCCTCTGTGTTATCTTGGCGCCTGCTGCCATCCACTCAGTTCTGCAAGTCACTCTTTGTCAACTAGACATGCGAAAGAGAGCAGAGGTACACAGACGAGCAGAGAAAAATGAAATTCGAAAAAAATTCGTATCGAAAGAAATTCGATACTAAAGTCCAAATTTAAATAATTCCCTCATTCAGCCATATATAAAATTATATTTGATATTCATCTTAAAAATAAATGGTTATTTTTAAATAATAAATAAAATTTGATACCTATATTATTAAAATTGAATAAAAAATACTTTTCAAAATTATATATAAGATTTAAAAATAATATTTGTTTCATTTTACATTAAGATAAATCAATTAAATAAGTCAAAAATTATTATTGCTTCTTTTTCAAATCTTATTATCTGAATAATAATTAAAATATCTTTTAAAAAATTAATAATTTTTTATTTTATGATAAGATTGTTTATTATACTGAAAATTAAGGTAGGAATAAAAAATAACTTTAAAATTAAAGATAAGTATAGCTTCAAAAGGGGAAAAATATTTAAGGCACTTATTACCAGATGAAAATTTTCTGACTTATGTATATCAAGATCGTGAAAGTCTAATTTAATAGAAGATCAAAACGGATAATTCATCACAATATTACTAACGTAAAGTCAAATTATAAATTATATAAAATAACATTGCTTATTTAAAAAATAAAAAATCAAATATATTAAAAATGAAAAATCATAACAAATGGATTAATTTTAAATATAAAAATCATTGACATACAATAGTTAATATTCCATGGAAAATTAATTATGAACATCATTTATGGAAGAGTAATAATATTTATTATATATTGAGCCGATTTCTTCGACATAAATTTTTGTTTGTTTAGAAGAGTTTTAAAATATTTTTATCATAAAATTATAAGAATTATTTATTTTATTATCAAAATAATAATATTTTTTATTATTTTGTATTAATTAGAAATAATTATGAATGTCTTTAAAGGAAACAATAAAATTATATTAAATACAAAAAACTTACGTCCATGGCGCTGTTTGAATTGAATTTCATGATAGGACCGATATTAAATATTTTTTAAATTCATTTTTCTTTTGAAAAATTTTTTATATTACTTCTGTTTTTAATTTTTATTATTTTTTATATTTATTTAACAAGGTTTTAATGTTAACTAATTAGTCAAATAATATTTTTTAATTTAGCATTTGAAAAGATATATTATTAATTTAATTAAAATAAAAAAGTTATAATTATGAAATAAATTTTATATTTATTTGTTTAACTTTTTAATAAAAAGTAATTGAACTTGAATATAAATTAATTTATTTATAATTGTTATTACTTATTTAACTACTCTATAGTTCATTCAAAAATATTGTTATAATTATAAATCTAACTTTATCAATCCATTCAGTATGTTATAATTAGACATTGATCCATTGATTTCAATTTCAATATTATAAAAATGTATACATCATATAATGGGTAAATTTTCATAATATCTAACATTTTTTCGTTTATTATTAAATTAATTTTTATTTATGGGATGCTATTTTTAATCAATTCTATGAGGCTATTTATTAATTTTGCTTTTTAAAGTTTATTTGAACATTAATTCTTTACTGTTATCTTATTTATAGATGTTCGCTATTACATTATCCATTCACTTAATATTTTTCTTTTTATAATAGTACTAATTTCTTAAGAATGATACTTTATTTTGCTTATGGTGATCTTCTGCTCTATTTTGATTATTTAATTTTTAATGAGATTGTTATTATATTATTTTTAAGATATGAAACTTGAAACAAAATGAAATCAGCAATGAAAATAGCAATTATTTAGAATTTTTAATGTTTAATTCATGATTGATTTGGATTCATGATTGAATATAAATATAATATTTTTTTAATAAATTTCATTTAATATAGATAACAATTATATTATTTTTTGCAATTATTAATAAAAATCGCAATTCGTTTTTCCATTTTTTGCTTAATTAATAATAAATTTATTTTATAAAAAATTTATTAATTAGAAAATTTACATAATTTACTTTTTTGTTGTTTTTTTATCTTGAGGATTAATTTCAATGAAAATTAATCAACTGAATACCATAGAATAGTTAAGATTTTCATCTTTTTTAATTTATTATGATTAAAAATTATATATTATAATTTTATAAATTATAATCTATTTTTTTAATTATTTAGCAATTTTATAAAGAAAATTTTTTATTTTTAAAGAAGATAATTAAATATTATTTTTTGGCATAAAAAATATATAAAAAATCATTTTGGAATAATTCTAAAAAACAAAATTTATGAAAAATTTAAAAAAAATTAAAATTCACCGCCAAATCATACACACACCCTTATTTTGTGCACTTTTTGCTCCGTTGACACACCGATTTACATCATTTTTTAAATTTAATTCAAATTAATTGAAAATAACTATAATATTGATTTATTGGGTTGTTGCATAAGTAATTTCCGAAAATTTCAAACTGATTTTTCTCTCATTTTAAGCTATCTTTTTTAACTTTATTTTAATATATATATGAGTATAAATTATACTATTTATAAATAAAATATTTTATTTATAAATAGTGTAATAATTTAAATATTACAAAAGTGAATTTAATAAAAGCCTATTTTGTGATTTTTAAAAAATCACTAATAAATTTTTCTAAATGAATACATTATGGGATATTAAATTTTACTTATATACTTTGAGGAAGTTACTTTCTAGTTACCAATAAATTTTTTAATATAAAAGGTTGAAAATATGAGTTTTTGTTAAAATTATTTTCAAGTATGGTAATTTTGGAAAATTGAATTTTTCGCTATTGTATGATTGATACAACATTAGATTGCTCATTAAAATAGAGAGCTATCAAGATATACTTTAAGGATAATATAAGAAAAAAATCGACCAAATTAAATTAAAGAAAAAAGATTTTTTTAATTTCAATTCATTACAATAGGTAAATTTTATCGAACAATTGACCCTATAAATTCATTGAAATAATTAAAAAAATTTTCTTAGGATTTTTTGCAAAAAATTCTGACTTGTCAAAATAATCTATGGATATTCTACTTAATATATAATATTTAGTCAATCGTTTACCTAGGTGACTTATTGGGGAAAATTTTGTTCTTTCCGGAGGACTTAATTCTAACGTCATTTTTTTCATTTAATCCTAAATTCATATTTTTCCATATAAATGTCAAACATTTATATAATAGATTATAATAGCTTACTTGGGGGTTATACTGGTGAGAAGTATATTTGAATTTGATTCTATAAAAATAAAGAAATAAAATTTTTATCATAACTAAGATTTTCGGAAATTACTTATGCAACAACCCAATATAATACCATTTTTCCATTTAATTAATAATGTTAAAAGAATTTGTTGCTAGTTAAATCAATTTAAAATTTTATTTTTTCCATTATGCAATATTTATTTGAATCATTATAAATTAAAGTTTTTCCATAGTTCAATCATTTTTCGAATAATTAATTATCAAATTATTGCTTTATAATATTAAATTTTTTGAGTTTCTGGCGTCCTGAAAACCCGTGTCGGTTATGCCGACGGCATAACACCATCATCTACATATGTACATTGACATTGGCGAATTTACAGTCTTGTCTTTGAATAATCTAAAAATTTTAATAAAGGTTTCTTTTTAAATATAAATAAAACAATTTATATTAATATTACTAGAACTTTCTTTTTTATTTTATTAGGATAAATATATTTTTGTTATTTAGATTTTAAAATTTTTATAAATAAATTAATTTAGGTTTTTAAATGATGTTCTTGTATTTTTCTTCGGTTTTATAATAAAAATAATCATTAATTATTGCCTTTCAAAATCTTAATATTTCAATTATTTTAAGAAATCTTCAAAATTTTAAAGAATCAGTTAATAAAAATTTGGTATAAAAAATATAAGTATGAAAGTTAATTCAAAATAAAATATTATTATATATTTCAAATTTGTTTTTATAATTTTATTTAGCATGATTTTTAAATAAACACTATATATTTTTTTAATTTTTTTTTGTATTGGTTAATTAATTTTTATATTATGAAGATATATATTGACTTCATTTATTGCCAAATAAACTAATATTTTTATATATAGTAATAGAAAAATTATTATTTCTATTTAAACCAATGTGCCGATTTGAGAAATTTATGTTTTGTTAGGAAAATAAATTCTAATATAATGAATTTCAAACCAATATCAAGTCAAGAATATAATTTAATAATTTGTACCAGCATAAATGAATCGAACAAGAATTGAAGGATCGAGTAAAGGTGACCAAAGGTTGTTTTTTATGGTCCGTTTTTTATTATAAGAAAGAAGTTTTAAATTTTTTTTTATTATTTTTATATTATAAATAAAGTTTTAAATTATATTTTAGAAAACTAACTTCGTAATTATAATTTTTTAATTTAATTTTTTAATTTTTATTTTTATTCTATTGAAAAAGAATTTGGGAATAAAAATGATTATATTATTCAATTAATTTCAAAGCAAAATTAAAAATCATAGTTTTGGTATTAATTTATTACAGGAAAAATTTATTTTTCAAAGTTCAGTATCCAGTTTTTTGGCTTGATCAAAATGCACCTCTTAGAGCTTGTATAAAAATTTTTCTAAATATTTTATATGATTTATTTGATAACCAGATACTAAATGGCATTATTTTTTAGTATTATTAATTAAAATTTAAATTTATCTTTAAATAATCCTAATTCAATAAATCAATTTCTTTTAAAGGGAATTTTTAATCCAAAAATAAAGTATTAATAGTAATATTTGAAATAATAATGAATAATTCAAATTATTTTATCATAAATG
>LDKF01002196.1:0-31210 GCA_001026735.1 Rotylenchulus reniformis | reverse complement strand
CTAGATATTCTCAACTCCTAACATAACATAAAAAGGCTAAACATATCCAAAAAATTGTATTCAATCTTTTGGTGGGAAATTTTTGAATTAGCGAGAAATTACAAAATTCGTTATTATCAATATTTTTCGAAGATTTGTTTATCTTTTGACGTAACTCCGAAAAAATTTACCAAAATATTAGAACATAATTATATGCATATTTCATGGCAAAAATGTGAACCACAGTAGATTACGTGTTTTATTTTTTGCTTTGAACCAGGACATTGACATTTGCTGAACCTATCATCTATTAACAAATAAAATGAACATGTTAAGGGTGAAAAAAATGCATGGTACTGTACTAACATAATGAATTACATATGATAAAAGCAATCCGGAATAAAAGAGATTAAATTTATTAATCTATTTTTTATTTAATTTATTTTATATCAACAAAAATATTCTAATTTTTAGCAACAAAATTATCGAATAACTTGTCAGAAAAAAATAATGTCTTGAATCCAATAAATAAATATTTTTAAAATATTTTAAAAGAATCTTTCCCACAGAAAATCAAAAAAAACTTTTCCTTAAGATTTTTGAGAATGTATAAAATAAATGGAATGTTTATGCATGTTATTTTCTTCACTTTAACAATAATCAGCCACAATAAATCCGCTTATGCAGATTTTGGAAAGGGTTATTATAGTTATTTCTTTAATTAATTAAAAATACAGAATTAATGAATTAAAAATTTTATTTTCTCTATTTTTGTGAATTTTGATTATGATTATACCATTATTTATTCTATTTTTTAAAAACCAATCAAAAATTTGAAGAAAATGTATGAAGTTTCTGAAAATAAACGGAATTTAATTACCAAATTTACTCATTAAGCTGGAATTTTGGATTTTTAAAAAATGAATGTTTTAATATATTTTTTACAAAATTTTTTCATTGATGACAAACTATTTGATTTTAAACCCTTTTCTGATGTTTCGACGCTCTTTGTTGAATAAATATCTTACTTTATACCCATAATAATGATTTATAATGATGAAGTAATAAAATTATTTTTGAATGGAAATTTGATATTGTTGTAAGAAAAACTTTTTTTACATAAAAATATATCTAAAAATGAATTTATTGCTGTTTAAAATTAATAAATAATTTATTAAAACTAGATGATAACATTGATGTGAAGCCGTTGGCCGAGGATGCTGTTGATATGGCACAAAACATCGGGATGAAAATGAGGACTAAGGAACACTTGGACAAGTTGAAATTTTTTATAATTAAAATTATCAATATATAAGAAAAAATAAATTGAAAAATCTCAAAAGCAAAATAGATTTTCAAAAAATAATAATTGATTTTTGCAATAATTAAGGAGCGATGTGGCCAAATTTGTACCATTTACGTTGTTCCCAACACCTGTACCACGAGAACTCTATGAACAGGCATTGAAAGTGCAAGAGGTCTATCATTCTTTCTCTCATTCTCGCTTATATATTTTTTAAGGATTATATTAAGCTTAAAAAACAAAAAATAAATATTTTTTGTATAAAAAATATTTTTTGGAAAAAATTCCAAAAGTTGGACCATTTTTCCCGTTTTCACAGGCATTTGCCGAGCTGTACTTTCGCATTGCTTCGGATTTGGACTTTTTGACGAAAACCATGGCAGAAGTGGCCAAATCGGATATGATCATCCGCATTTTGTTGTCCTTGGTCAAAAAGGCACACAAGGAGGGCATCCGACAGCCGGTCGGATTGATGCAAATCAGATCGGTTAGCCAATGCAAATTTTCCAAATTTATTTATTACTTTAGATTTTCACGATTTTATATCTCCAAATATTAATTGAAATATATTAATAAAATTTCATTGAAGATAAATTTCCTTTTCGGTACGAAAACATAAATTTTATTGAAGCATTTTTCAATGCTATTTATATACAACTTATTATAATAAATTGCTAGTTAAATTTAAAATTTTAAATGTTATGGCCATTTAAAAATTCATTTATTTTAAGGATTACATGATACATGTGAATGGCAATCAGCAAAATGAACTAAAACAGGTGAATAAGCCAAACCCAAACTTTTATGTAGGAAATCATCTTAAAAAATATATCTAATAATAGTGTAAAATTAGAATTAATTTTTGGAAAAAATAATTTTTGAATCTCTAATTGGTAGAATTTTTTTTGCAATTTTAAATTATTTCAATGTGATTTTCACCAGATTGAAGTGAACATCGGCTCCATCGGCGGTTTCGGCGTCGACAAGACGAGTACTATTCACCGTCGGATGGTGTCCAAGGCGGCGGGCATGGATGTGTCAGAGGAAGTTTTGCCAACAAACAAAGTTGTGGACACCTTGGCCGAAGGTCTCTTCAAAGCTTGGTTAGTTGATCTAATACGTAAAAACTAATACCCTAAAAACCCTATTTTTCGGTATTTCGGGAAAATTTCGAACTTTTGGTTCGAATTTCGAAAAAATAAAATTATCAGAAGATAGAGCATCAAATTTTGCACAACTTTGCTTTTATACTTTTGGTCTAACTGGTCTAACAAAAAAGTTTTCCGGGACTGTTATTTTATTTTTGCACTTTAGGCTGAAACGCCCATTTTTTCACTTTAGGCTGAAATGACTCAGCACGATCTAAATACTTCTTGCTAAAGGCATTTGGGCGGCAAAATTTTTTAATTTTAGTGGGGTAGGAACACCAAAAAACAGTAACCTAGATGAAATACTGGGTTATTTAAAAACATGCTAAATGAAACCAAAAGTAATAATGTTTTTTTGGGTACCTCCTCCCTCCCTGTTAAAAGTCTCCCCTGTTAACAGGAAAGTACAATTAAAATAGTTAAATATCGGATCCAATTTTCTTAATATAATTGCATTTCTATGTATACTGTCTTTTTGCCTAAAATTATAAATTTTTGGACATTAGGAGTTATAAACATTATTGGAACTTGTTAATACTGTTTTCATTCAAAAAGTGCCAATGAAACTAATTAATTTTGAATTTTTTATCTTCGAAATTCTGTGAGATTCTCAAAGAAATTATTTGGACCAATTAAAACATTCAAAAGGCCAAATATCGGGCCCAATTTTCTGAATATATACAATTATTTTTTTGCCGTTCTTTTGGCCTAACACATATAAGACCATTTTAATCTCGTAGCGTTCATGGAAAAGTTTTGGAAAATTTTTTCTTTATTCAGGCAACATTTTGGTGACCCAAAAGCCGTGGTACTCATGGTTGCTGGTCGCAGGGATCCACTACATTTTGATGAGGCAACCATGGAATACAAACTGGAACAACTTTCGGGAGGCCAAATCCGGTGTTTCAGGCTCAACCTCATCGATTGTCATGAAAAGTAAATAAAAACCGTAAAAAAATAAATTAAAAAATAAATTTTTTATAATCTAAAAAATTTCCGAAGATATTCTACAACTTTTTCCAACCACAAATCTAATTCATTTGATATTAAAAATTATAGTTATTCTGGGTCTAATGACACCAAAAAAATCATTTAAGGCCAAAATGGTACCAAAAAAATTAATTTTTTTATTATTAATCTGATATTACTAGTGAATAATATTGTTAAGAAAATTTTAAGCACAGAAAAAAGTTCCTACACGTAAACAGCATTAATTTGAGAAAACGCGTACCATAGTTAGGTACCAGTAGTCCATGGCACACGTATAACGAAACATGCGTTATTCAAAAAATCACTAGAACATGCAACAAACCACCTAAAGTATGTGTACATACTACGGTACCTTGCTGAACTCCAGTTAAGAATACCTTATTACCTCTATTAAGTCCCCACCTCCCATTAGGAGCTCACTCCTCCAATAGACCCCCTCCCTTTCCTCTGACTGAAGGAACTCTAAGAAACCTCTAATAGTCCCCCTCTCCAGGCTCCAATCCAGTGGAGTTGAAAAATAAGCCCCATGGGATCCTAATAGAGTTTTTTACGGTATTCTTGAGGAAAAATCACTGCTAAAAAATTATTTGTCCAGCCACGAAAATAAATTTGAAAATTATTCCATTTTTCCACAGCCTTAAACTTGGCGATGATTTTTCGTTGAGCCTTGGTGGCTATACTGTGGGCGTCGTATACTACCTCGTGCTCCGCACCGGGAATGAACGCTTTATAACGCAGGAAGTGGTGGATGTTTGGCGAATGATCGAAGCATCGACAGCCATTGTAAAAATATTTTTATTATATTTATTTTTCGGGTGGGATTTTTAGTTAAAAGTCGGCCATATATTATTTCCATCCAACATTTTTCAAAAATTTCTATATTATTAGAACTTAATCAAACTAATGTTAATTTTATTTTTTTAATTGGATTTTCAAAACGGCACAAAATTTATATAATCTTTTCTTGATTTAAAAAATACGTTTTGGCTGATTATTAAGAAACACCCCATAAAGGATTTATTTATCATTTTGGGTGGCGAAAAAAGCTAATTAAAAAATGAGTATATAATAAAGCATTTATATTGGCCACTAAAATTTTTTAAATAATCAGCTAAAGCAATAAAAATTAAATTATTAAAAATATGCTATTTTTGGCCTTGTGATTGTTCGATTTATGAGAAAAAATGTGAAATTTTAGAATAATATCAAAAAATTTTCATGAAAATTCGTGTAAAACCAAGTATCCTTTATAGTAATATACCTACTCATAGTAAGGAGCAAGAAAATGTAAAATTAAAATAAATTGTTATTTTTTAGAAAAGTCCAACCATAGCAATGGATTTGGCCAGCACCAAGAAAATCCAACAGGTATTTTAATTTTACTTTTTATCCTGCCTTTAATAATGTAAATATTTTTCTATACAAATAATTGCCATAAATGAAAATGGATAGTCAACAAAAAAATTAAGTATTGTTTTTGAAGTCTTAAAAATGATTTTCAGCCTTGGAAAAACCCTTCAAATTTTTAATAATTTAAAGTAAAAAAACTAAAGGCATTCAAATTTTTGTTCCAATTCTAGCTCTAGCTCCTAATTTCACATTCAAATTCAAAGTTTTTTTAATTTTACAAAATTAGGTCCTGGCCCAGCCCGGGGTAGTCGAGCAGTTCTTCCCGGACCCGAAAGATGCGGACAAGGTTAAGGCCATTCGACAAGTTCAAGCTGGACTATGGGCATTGGATAGAGATGATGAAAATACTAGAAAAGTGATCGAGGTTGGCGGTTCATATAAATAGATAATAAACATAGAATTACCATAAAACACTACAGAAAAAGGCTGCCAAAATATGCACTAAGATGGCAGTATAGGTCAAAATACCGTAATCTCTCTAACATAAGATCCCCCTCTGAGGGGGTTTGAAAAAATAAGAGCATGATCTGTAAAAGGGTATGGTTTATTGAATATATTTTGGAAAAATTTTGGAAAAAAAGTAAAATCTTCAAAAAAAAAATTTGAAATCATTCTGTTGCTGAAAAAATAATCAAAAAGATAATTTTATCCAACTCCTCTAAACAATAATGAGTATCAAAAACCTTATTTCCACTAATTTAAATACCGAGATTTTAGGAGAATTTTTTCCCTAAAATAATTTTTTTCGAATTTTTTTCCCGATAATTCTCGGCCCTTTTCATCCAGATTTTACTAAGTTTATGTGCTTCCTAGTTTCACCAAAATTGGAATGATTTTTTTTTTGCAAAATTTTTCAACTCGAAGTTTAGATCAAATTAATTGTTGATGAAATATATTCCCCTATAAAGGACGCCATCGAACATCCGGATCGTTATGTGGTGAAGGCTAATCGGGATGGTGGCGGGAACAACCTGTGGGACCAGGAGATGGCCCAAAAGCTTCGGGAATGGACTCCTCTCGAACGTAGCCGTTTCATTCTGATGGAACGTCTTCGTCCGTTGGTGGTCCAGGTTCGTAAAAAATGTCAAAAATTTTCTAAAAATTGTTTTATATTTTCGGAATATGATTTTACGCATTCGAATCATGAAACACTCGGAATTTTACTGCGCAACATAGAAAAAAAATAAAACTAAGAATTTGCTTTTTTGGACAAAATATACATGGAAGGCAGTACGAAACTTGCTGACCGAAAGTTGCGGATCGAAACTTGCGGCCCGTATTTTGCGGACCGAGACCAAAAATTAAGAAAATAAGATAAATTATAAAAAAATAAAAAATTTAAAATTTAAAATTCTTAATTGGGGTTTTTCTGTCTGCTGATCCAAAACTGACGTCAACTTTATCATATTTTAAAGAAAAATCTTTGATTTTGGAAATCACTTGATTTTTCTCTCAAATCATTGATTTTTCAACTGTTTTTCACTCTAAGCTACATGATACCTCAGCTTTTTTATTTTATTTTTACCTACCAATATTAATAAAATGGAATTTTTTTCGATTTTTAAATTAAATTGTTAAAAACAACATTGCTTCAAAAGAGTTCCTTTATTGGATCCTAAAATTCAATCGGAAAATGATTTTACTCGAATTATCAATGAATTTTTGATGCTGCATTTTGATAAATGAAATTTTGCACCCCATCACAGAACTACGTGGTGGTGCCGTCCCAAGAGCCCCGCTTGGAGTCCGTGGTCACGGAACTGGGCATCCACGGCGCGTTGTTGGGCGACGAGCGTTCCGGCAAAGTGCTGCACAACCGCGCCGGAGGACACCTGATGCGCACGAAGCCGGCCGGATCGGTGGAGGGCGGCATCTCCGAGGGCTCCGGCTTCTTCGACTCGCCTTTGCTCTACTAATTTTTGGCGATTTTTTTTGAAATTTATGGTAGAAGCAATTTAGAATCTTGAATTCATGAATAAAACGTCCAATGTAATTTTTTTAGAAAATTTGCGTATAGTCTAGTGAAAATTTTAATTCTGTCCGATCAGGCAAATTAAGCAACAACATTGTTGGTTCAATTCCGAAAAAGATGTTGACATCGAAAAATATATCAAAGCCCAAATCATATCATTATGCTCCCCAAAAAAAGTTTATTGCCGAAATATTACATGTGATACCCGAAAATATCGGTGCTAGGGCGTTAAAAAAAGTGCCAAATGCAAAGGCTTGGCCGAAAACTTTTTAAGACTTGCTAGGCCAAAAATATAAAAAGCCATTGTGCAGAATTTTATATTCTACATATCTTCTGGATTTTTTTTTTAATTTTATGGAAATTAGGCCAAAAAGTTTGAAATTTTCCCAAAATACCGAAAATAGGTTTTACGAAAATTCGAACTTTTGACTCGAAAAACTTTTAATACTTTCGGTCAAGCCTTTTCATTTGGCGCTTTTTTAACGTCCTAGTACGAATATATCATCGTCATTATGCTCAAATAATATTCATTGACGATCAACATGTCCTTCCACCTTCTCCTCCTTCTCCTCCTCCTCCTCATTCATCCAATACTTTTTGCCCTTTCGAAATTCCTTCAGCTCCTCCTTGAGCTCAATGAACTTTTTGCTGGGCCGGAACCAGGTCAGAGGCAGTTCAATTACGCCGAAACCCGCTATCAGACCCACCAGACTAGCCTCATTGGTGTAGTACAGTACCGGGTGACACAAAAGTCCTGTTACATTGTAAATTATAAATAACTTTTTTATTAATTTGATAAAATTACAATCCAAAATATGCATATGATGCGCAACAAAATGGGGTACAAACACAATCATTAAGTTTCAAAATGCCCACCCTTACACTAGGGCTACAATGCATCCGCAATCCGCGTCCGCGTCCGCAAAATTTTTGATGGGTGGCTACAATGGAAAATCCATTTTCTGCTCCGTTTTCGCATCCGCGTTGACAATCCGCGTGCGGATCCGTCTTGGTATCCGCGTCTGCATCCGTCCTTGCGGACCGAAATTTCATCCGCAAAATGGATTTTACATTGTAGCCACCTAGAGTACGGACTCATTGTAGCCACCCAGATGACGGATGCATTGTAGCCACCCAGGAGACGGATGTCATCAAATTCAAATTTTTGCCTTTTATAAGAAATTAAAAATAATATTTTTTTATATAAAATAAATTATTTTAATTATAGTTTTTTTATTCTCTCTCAACAAAAAAAATCCATAATAAATTTAAAAAAAAATTCTGGTCGAAAATTCTGGCCAAAAAATGATGTAAAAAATTAATATATTTTTTTAAATTTTATTTTATGAGCATTTTTATTTTTATAAGAATTATTAATCATAATATTTTATAATTTGTACTTTTTTGTTTGTAAAATTATATAATTGCGAGGTTTTGCGGACGTTTGCGGACGAAAATATCAAAAATTTTGATATTGTCCGCGTCCGCAATCCGCGTCCGCAATCCGCAAAATTTTGAGTAATGTAGCCACTCTGTCCGCGTCCGCATCCGCGTCCGAAATGCCATCCGCGTTCCTCCGCGTCCGCGTCCGTCAAGGGTGGTTACAATGGGTGGCTACAATGCATCCGCGTTTGTAAACGCGTTTGTATCTGTTTTACAATCCGTTTTACAATCCGCAAGGGGTGGCTACAATGGATCCGCGTTGCATCCGCAAATGGCATCCATTTTGCGCTCCGCGTTCTCATCCGCAAAACCAACAAGGGAAGCGCGGACGCGGATTGCGGATGCATTGTAGCCCTAGTGTTAGCGCGGATACAGAGGCGAAGTCGCGCGGAAAAATTTTCGACGATGGCACGCAGCTTTTGGACCGGAATTTTGTCCCGTTCCCGGAGAAGAGCCTGCATTAGCGACTCCAAATTTTTATGAGGAGTAGCACAGGCCCTGGCCTCCAAAATAGCCCAGATGGAATAATCCATTGGGTTCAGAGATCTGGAGAATAAGGAGGCCATTCTTGGGAGGTGATAAACCCGGGCATGTATGTTCTGAAACGCAATCATAATCGGCAGCCAAAAATCAGCGTTTTTCTGCCCATTGTGAAATTCCGGCCCAAACCATAATTTATAAGGCCTTTTTGAAATGAGTGACAATACGATCAGAAAGAACAGGTTTTTCTGTCTCCACTTTGTCATTTTGATGATTATGGATAGGCTTCGATTGTGAAAATTTTTCGTCTGGGAGAAGGATGGGGGGTACCTGCGTGCCACTGGAGGAGCAATCGACTTCTTAGGGGCCAAAATTTTTCATTTGATTCGCAAGCGAAGCTGAATTTTTTAGAGTTTATAGAGCCCGATATATAGCTCATTTTTGGCCATTAGTCAGATTGATTTCCTTTGATCTCGGTCTCGCGTCCGACCCTTCTCATGGAAACCCGAGGTTTGAGGTCCACTCACTTCCTGAACCTGTACCGGTTTTGCTTGGTCCTGGACGACCTAGATCTTTCGCTGATTTTTGAAGTACTCTAATGTGCCATACTCCCTATGCATTTAATTTAATTTTTTCTTTTGAAAATATTTTACTAAAATTTTTTGATGGTCCGATTGACCGTCCGCCACGAGATGCCAAGTATGGTTGATATTTTGGAGGCCATTTTTTCCTATTTGAATAATGATATTTTTGATATTCTTTGGCTATATTTTATAGAGAATTGAATGGGCTATAAAATTAAAAAAAGCGATAAACAATCACTCTCCTCAAAGAAAAGTTAGGGGTAGGGAAATGAGTGTAACAGGACTTTTGTGTCACCCTGTAAATTGCCCCTGAAAACAGGTTGTAGTACATACTGTAATGGAAACTGGACTGTGTAGGTTTAGATCGTGCTGTCGTTTCAGCCAAAAGTGCCAAAATGGGCGTTTCGGCCAAAAATTCCAAAATAAAAAAGTAATCCCTAAAAAGTTATTTGTTAGAAAAGTTAGACAAAAAAGTATGACTAGCAAAGTTGTTCATAAGTTTATGCGGATTCTGAAGATATAAAAATTAGTTCGAATTTTCGGTTAAAATATCGAAATGTTTAGGAAAAACCTTAATTTTCAATAAAAGTAAAACTGAAAAAGTTCGACATTTGACCGAAAATTCGAAATAGTTTTTATATCATGAGAATCAGCATAAAATTCTGAACAACTTTATTATTTATAATTTTGACTAACATCTTTAATAAAAAAGTTTTTAGGAACTACTTTTCCATTTTGGCACTTTTGGCCGGAACGCCCATTATGGCACTTTTGGCTGAAGCGACATATCTGATAGCACCAGTTTAGATTAGTCAGATTTTGTTCCCATGCGGGATCGTTTCCTTTAAAAAGGTCAAATGAATTCATATGAAAAAAGTATTAAAAAACAAACAAAGTTGTGCATAATTTTTGCTCCATTTTTTGATATTTTTAATATTTAGAATTTCTAACAAGTTTGAAATTTTTCAAAAATATTGAGAAATAGTATTTTTCATGAAAATTTCGAAATTTTTTCTCGGAACTTCAAAAATTAAAAATATTAAAAGATAGAAGATAAAATAAATATATATGATAGAGAAAACGGATTTCTAGTTTTATAATTTATAATCTATTTTTACTGTATTTTTCATTTTGATTAGTTTAAACATTTCTAAAAAATTCTTTTTTGATCATTTTCGACCAAAATTTTTTAATAAAATACAGTAAAAAAATGAAAAACACCTATTAGCAATTTTTATATGAAAATTTCTTTCATTAATTACTCTACCCCAAAGAGCCCTTGTAGAGTTGGACAATCCACAACAGATTGGGGTCAAAATCGTCTTGGCTACACAGCAGAAACACCCCTTCAAACAGCCCCCGATGAAACCAGAAAAGCAGCCGATGGCAGCTGAATAATTTGATGAAATTTATGGATTAAATTTATATTATAAACCTTCAATGCTTCATTTATGTGTTGAATTTTGAAACAAAAATTCCAAATTCATGCGTTTTATGAAGAAAATCAAGAAATAAAAATATTATTATGGTCCAATAAATGGTATTTATGGTCCAATAAATTCATTCGCATAACGAACAAAAATTAAAAAATGAAAAGAATAAACTATTATTTGTTTTATATTAATAATTATAATTTTAATAATTGTATAAGCACAAAGTGGGACTTAATTACATTAATTGCACTATATGGCTTCAATTTAGATTAAAATATAGCAATGTTTCACGGTTACAGGATAAATTAACTTTAGGCTGGACAAGTTATTTTGTTAAATTTAAGATAGTTTATTAGTTTGTGGACAGCTATAAGTAATTTTGACTCGTATTTCTTGTTAGTTTAGCATGATTATTTTCCTTTTTTTAGTTTTTTTTCATACCTGTTGGAAATGCGGCATAATGGATGACTAATTTGTATGTGTCGTCAGCCCATGATCGGCGTCGACGCCTTTGGCTGATCACTTTTCCACCTTCTCCGATCACTTTTTTGACTCCGATGATGGCATATGCCTTTTTGACCCTCTTTTTCATGTCTTTTCCCCTACATTTAAATGCATCCCGTATAACATTCTCTGAATGGTCCCGGTATTCCTGGTCCAAATCGGTCGGCTCAAAGCCCACCAATTGTTCAAGCAAAATCTTCCGATTTTCTACCGTATTTTCTACCAGTGCTTTTAGGTCTGCTTTGGCTTCGTCCTCGCTTCTACAGGAACCCTATAATGCAATAATGGCGGGTAAGAGATGATTATGAAGTGTAAAAATGATATACAATGGTCTACATACATAATATTATTGCTAAAAGAATTGAATCTGGATGAATATGTTAGTGCTAATGGTTTAAAATGATGTATGAAATTTTCATTTTTAGCATAGATGTAATAATTAATTCGTTTTGGGGAATAATGTTTTCAATTAATTTAAGTTAGAAAAAATGCTAAAGTAAATCATAGGAAAAGTGCAGCTGCTATATGTAGAATGATTTTAGGAAAATTTAGGCTTCAATATAGTTAAACTTCGTGCTTTGATCCGAAAAACGCCGGGAATATTAAGTCATTCATATTTAAAACTTACTTGTTAGGTCGAAATTTGTCCAAAAAATCTTACGTATATATGCGATTTATCCCTCTATTTATTCATCGTATACCTTTAATTGAATAAAATTTCGACGCAAGAATTTGCAGAAATAAAAATATAGCGAATTTTAGAGCAAACATGTATGGTTATGGTCTTCAATTATGGTAATTATATTTAACAAAGAATCGTAAAAATTGTTGGTTTACCAAATCGGAGGTTAATGGGTCACCATTAACAATGGGTCACCATTAACCCTAAAAATGTATAAATAAATAAATATCTTATTGAATAAATAAATTGATTATTTTTCTTTATATACATTTTTTCATATGACGTACAGAGGAAAAGAAATTATTTCTTAAATAAAAAATCTTCTAAAATCTAAAATGTACGCTCTAAACATTCTAAAATGTAAATATATAAAAATTGTATTGAAAATTTTATTTTGATAAATAAATTGAAAATGGATAATTGTTCATTTTCGTATTGGTACTGAAGACTTTGCCACTTTAAGTAACATAAATTTAACATTAACATGCCAAATTTAATTGGCATTAATTTGACATTTAATTGGCATGCCAAATTAATTGATGGAACTATTATTGTTGTAGATTGAGAAATGTCGAAGTTTCGAATATATTCTAGGGAACTTATGAAATTTTTTTTTCGGAAAAAATGTGTTATCGAAGGTGCCAAACAAATGACCGGAGAAATTTTTTTGAAAAACATTCTTTTCTAGGAAAAAACTAACAAGGAAACATTTTCTACAAACAGGAATTCGCATATTCTGAGTCCACCATCGTGTAGAGCATAGTCGGTAATAATAAGGAAATGACATCCATTTTTGCCACAAACCCTTGGCTGAAATATTAGTGAATTTTTTAAAATATTTTTATCCGCGTGCTTTAGCACGGGTCATCCGGTGGTAAACCGCCACTTTGCTCAACTAAAATTTAGAAACCTTTGTCAGGGTAGACTGGCAAGAGGATTAATATTCAGAAAATAATGCTTGACTTTTTGGTGGTTTTACTTTTTCGAATTTCATTTTTGATTTTTAAATTCTTTCGAAATTCTTGAATATAAACGATTCCTTTATTAAGTACAAAAAAGTTCCAAATTTTAAAAGAATCGGCGAGGACATATTCATCGGCGAGGACATATTCACAAATTTCTCGCTCTTTCGGCTTCCGCCAAACCAAAATGCCACCGCTCTCGAGAGGACAGCTTCCGTCTTCGACCTGACATTGGCTCATGTCTCCCAATGGAGAGTACACCTTCTTGTTCTTGGTGTGAAAGAAGATCGAAGTCTCTGTCAAGAAGCAATTGGTCCTCTCTCCGTTCTTGGTCGAGAAGTACGAATAATCGATTGGTGGCGCAAATTGGTTGGAAGAGTGGAAGGTTCCCTTTCTGGTTCGGCCCAACGATCCGTACAGACAATTTCGAGACCTCCACATTCTTAGGCATTCTTCTCGGTTTGTCGCCAAAATCTTCGGGCTCGTGTTGTTTCGCCTTTCACCGATTATATTCTTCCAATATTCGATTTTCTGGAAGATCAGCGTGCAATACGCAGCTTCGATTTCCATGCTTTCACGGTTTGGCAGATGGACATGCAGAGGAAACGGAAATTTCGCCGAATTCAAGAAATCTTGACACACCGATCATGATGTCAATTTGCTGTATTGTCGGATCGACGGATGACATAGCATGGCACCTTTTGGGTTCGCCACTGCCATCGATATCTGAAGCGCCAAAACGACGATCGACATCAAGGTCCAGATTATTGATGGACCTCTCGTTCCCGTTTTCGAGTTTGACATGCGGTTTGAGCTTGGCACGATGGTCTCGGCTCTGTCCGAATGGGACGTGCCTTGACAATCGACTCTGTCCGAATGGGACGTGCTTTGCCGATTTGCTCTGTCCGAATAGGACGTGCTTTGTCGATTGGCTCTGTCCGAATAGGACGTGCCTCGACGATCAGCATCCTGATCGGATGCTTGAATTTCGAATCCAAGCTTCGAAAATTACGGTGCTTGCTTTTGGCAGACGAACCTTTCTCGCATCAACATGCATTTGTAGAAGAAATCGTCTTTGGCAATGGTTTTCGCCATGTTGGTGCCATCGACGTGGTTTCGCACAAACAAAAGAGGACCCATTTCTTCCTGTAATCGAGGTGTGATCTCTGTCCGGCTTTCTTTGCGTTGAACCACGACATTTGCCGTCTTCACGCCGCTCCAAAAATCAAAGAAGCCTACAAGCAACTCGCCAATAGAATATTTCCTTTTCCAATTTGGATGCTTTTCGCTCAGATTGGTCAACCAAGCGTCCAACATCAACGAAACCGCGATACTGCTCGGATGTCCCTTGACAGAAGTCAGTTGGTGGATCTTGGTCCATTGTTTGAGTATTCTGAAGAGAATACTAAATTCCGAATTGGCGTCAGCAATTTTGGTCAATTCTCGGACATGCCGAATTGACTCTGGCCGATTGTAGGTCATGTCTATTTTGAGCCCAGACAGTTGACAAAGTAAGAATCGGCACCGTGGCATTGATGACAATTGCCCGGGTCAGTTCTCGACGAAGGGACAGCCACACTGCTCTCTTCATCCCATAAAGTTCATCGAGTTCGAATTGCCGATCATAATTTTGTGCAGTGTTCTGAGGACAGACGACAAGGTCGAGATCACTTCCGACTATGTCCAATTTGGCTGCAGAACTTCCAACACGGCAGACATGACATGCTTTCCAATTACGGATGAGTACCTCCTGGAGTTTTTCCTGGAAGTGCGCCTTCTCGCACCGTTTCTGATCGGATTCTTCCAGCAACTGCCCTGCCAAGGCAACATCTGCAGCAAATTTGTACGATTGCGACCGGAAAGCTTTGAAAAGCTTATGGATTTCCTTAATTCCAATTTCCGAATTCGCATTCGCGCTTAATCGAACATGATCTTGAACTATCGCTGCGACAGTTATTGGAAGGCTGGCTTGAACTTGCGCGTGCGGAAATCTCTCCGGCCTTATCTCATCCCCGTAATGTTGTAAAGGTACCGTTTCGGGCATCGCGCATTCAGAAAGTCCATCCGGAGCAATGGCCACAGGCTCCGGCCCTGCCCCCGCAAATGTTGCTTTGCTGGAGGAACTGGCAATCCATCGTCGAAGGCGGTCATCCTGAAGAGGGATTGGTTCAGTCAACCGAATATTATGAGTGCTTTGTACCACTGATTCAGCCCGAATAGGGCGCTGGACTTCCGCCTGAACTGGTTGTCGCTCTTCAGCCCGGATGGGGCGTTGAGCTTCCGTTGGAACCGGATGTTGCTCCTCAGCCTGAATAGGGCGTGGAGCATCGACCTGCTGAACCGATTGTTGCTCCTCAGCCCGGATAGGGCGTGGAGACACAACCTGAACAGCATGGGGAATTTCGATTTGAATAAGAGGAGACTCAGCCCGAATAGGGCGGTTTTCTACCTCTTGGAAGAAACTGTGTGCCCGCACAGAGCCTTCATTTGTCAGAGTGCCATCGGCGTTCACCAAACCATTGGCAGAGTTCTCCTCAGAATGTGGAGGGAACACGATGGTGACTGTTGAGCCAACATTGTTTTGGTGCATCTGACGGAAGCCTTCATGATAAGTCCGCCACAATTCAAGGTTGTACATTTGCACGGGCGGGCATGCCCACAAAGCCCTTCTTCCGGCTCTTGCCAGACGCGACAACAAATTATTGGAGTCCGCCAAAAATGTGATGAATGGAAGCCGCTGCTGGATCCATTGACCTCCATGCCACAAGACCAGGCATCGGATGTTCTTCGCAAAGATGGTATTAGCCACGGCATTTTTCCAGGAACCGATGTCAGGCTTTGAGACCACCATGATCTTTGAACCAGCTGCAAGCTGTTGTCGATTCGCCTCAATGGCCATTGATGTCGTGAAGTTGTCCGCGACCAGGACTTTGTCGGCCACCGCAAATCTGGTAATTGCATTGAGGCTAAGCGGGATGGACCGCTCGACATCCGTCTCCAACTGCCCCACGAGCATCGATTTCTTGAAAATGGAGCGTGGAGTCGAATCGGCAGATGGAAATAGCCATTCCAGCTGCATTCTTCAGTTCTTCTCGAGCAACCATGCAACTTCCTGCCCAGATGGAAGTTAGCTGCTCAAGTTCGGAGCAGCGCCACCAAAATGAAAGCCTGTCGCCATGGCCTTTCATTTTTTGGAAGATTCTTTCAGGTGGTGGTCCTGCATACTTCACCGTCTGCCAGCGGCCATTCTTGTCCTTGAAACCACGGTAAAAGTGACATGGAGCCATCTGCTTCGTCTTTTCCATGAACCAGCGAACCGTCTGATCACTGACTCTTGAGTTGGTCAGAGTCATGAGCACCTCCTCTTCAAATTGGCCGAAGTTTTCGGTACCGTATTTCCTGTATTAAGTCCCCCCCTGCAATAGACCCCCCCTCTGGAGGGGGGTCGAAAAATAAATCCCCCCCTGCATTAGGACCCCCGGGGGTACTAACCAAAAATTTGATTTTTTATATAAGGAAAAAGAAAAATTTTCAAAATTCAATGTAATAATCGCTATCGTAGTCTCTTTCATCAAAAATGCGAACGTTTCTCATCTTGGTAAAATTTTAGGTCTATTTCTTTTTTAGAATCCCATTTTTAGGGGTGTATTTTGGTCCGGGACGTCATCTTTAGGGGTGTATTTTGGTCCGGGACCTCATCTTTAGGGGTGTATTTTGGTCCGGGACGTCATCTTTAGGGGTGTATTTTGGTCCGGGACGTCATCTTTAGAGGTGTATTTTAGTAATTTTAATTTTAGCTGTCCAGCATAATATTTCCCATACATCATAATTTGAATATAAAAAAATTTTTGGTTCGCTAATGAATAAAAAAATACTTTTTAGTATTTTTTGTCTGATAAATAGTGTTAAAAAATTATTTCGTCCACCGGGACTCGAACCCAAAAGAATGGAGACTGCAGTCTGCAACACTATCCACTAGGCTACAAGTGCATACAAGTGAGTGGATGACATTTCTGACTGATTGTTATGCAAATTTTCCCCCTCAAAATATTTTCTCCCTCGAAAAATGGAGTCGAAAAATAGTACCCCCCTCTTCAAAACTGAGGTTGAAATACAAATCCCCCCCTGCAATTAGTCCCCTCTGCAATAGACCCCCCCTCTGGAGGGGGGTTGAAAAATAAATCCCCCGGGGGGTCTAATACAGGAAATACGGTAACTGGCTACTAGGGCGAAAAGGCTGTTGATGCGCAGCCTGCTGCTGATCTTCTCGCACACCTCGTTGGACCACAACGGCACGCAGCCCTGATGCTTTCCTTCCATGGTGCAGAAATGGTGCAGACTCCATTCACGCAGCATGATTGCACCGTCAGGACGTTGTTCCACCGGTTGATTTGAGGCATTTTGCTCAGCTAGTCGGTCCGAACTTTCGGCACGTTGTTCAGCGGCATGGCTCGTACCTTGATGGTACATGTCCGACAACTCACCAGAATGGCATGCCGTTGGTCGCTCATACGAGACTTTCCTCTTATCCGAATAGGATGTGGAATGATCTCGATGAGTTGGGCCAACCTTCCTCTGATCCGAATAGGATGTGGAAGGCTTTCGACGCTCCCGATCCGAATAGGATGTTGAGCGCATCGAACGGCGGTGCTCCGGGCTCTGAAAATGTGAAGAGTTCCTCCGAGTTGGTGTAAACGTTAAGTAGTTTACATTGTGACGACGGCGAGTCCTGGGTGGGCTGTACCGATCTTGGCGACTGTCCCGTGGTCGAAACTCTCGGCGGCGGTCCATTCTGGCCTCGTCCGGATGGGACATAGAGCCAACTGGAACTTTGTTCTTAGCCCGCTCATCCGGATGGGATGGATGGCCAGAGGAAGTTTCCTGAGTTGCCTCATCTGGTGCGACCTGGACCGTGGGAGGGTCGTCCTGCTCCATGTCGTCGTCAGTACCCAGATGGACAGATGAATGATCGTTCTTGTCCTCAACAAAAATTTTGACTTCCCAGTTTGGACCCTGAGCGTTCGGCATTCCCCATCCCTACTTTTGAACATTTTTACTAGGGTTGATCCAGACCGGTTTTAAACCGGTACCCCCGGTTTTCGGTTTGACCGGTTTTGGGGACACCGGTTTTCGGTTTCGGTTTTCGTCGGACCCCCGGTTTTCGGTTTCGGTTTTTTCGGTTTTGGCTATTTTGAAAATTTTTGAATTTTTTTTGAAAATTTGGAAAATTTTGAAAAATTTTACCCATTTCTGTTTTTTTGCATGTAATAGATAATTTTAAACGAAAAAAAATACTATAAAAATCCCTAAATTGTAGCATTTGCTCATTTCGGCAAAAAAATGGGCAAGGTATTCCAGCAATTGAGCCTAATTCGAAGCCTCAAAATTGTAAAAAGTGCCATTTTCTAAGAAATTTGCTCATTTTTTGTAAAAATTTCACTGGTTAGAAGGGTGCCTGCGGCCCTGATAGGGACGCCGGAGAAAATTTTGAAATTTGAGCCCTTCATAAAAAAATTCGTGATTTTTTGGTAATACTTTTTTGAGTTATTCTGGGTTAGAAAGAAAGATATAAAAAGTTGAGTACAATCAAGATCGGGATTCATTTTAAATTTAATAGAGTCCAGAGAAAGATTAGGGGTACCGGCGGCCCTGATAAGGGCCGCCGGAAANAAAAAAAATCCTGAAAACTTTCTGGAAGTTCTGATTAGAAAGCAAAGAATTTATCATCATTTCTAAAGAAAAAATTTATGTTTTTCTGATAACATTAATTATTTGTAATGTATTTTTATTCTAAAAAATTTTTAGTTCCAAAAAGTTTTTAATATAAAAAATAAATGAAAGAATATTTGAAGTAAGGATTTTGAAAAAAGAGCGGTGGGAGAATCGAACCTGCGCTCTTACCGTCTATGAACCAGGCTCGTTTCCACTGAGCCAAGGACCTCATGTTTCTTTTTCCCACCAAAATCCCTTTAATGTTGGATTCAAAATGGCATTTTTGGGGGTGCATTTTCAAGAAATTTTACAAAAAATCCATTTCTTAGGGGTGTATGTCAAAACCGAAAACCGACCGGTTTGGACCCCCGGTTTTCGGTTTTACCGGTTTTCGGTACCCCGGTTTTCGGTTTCGGTTTTTGGCCCAAAAAACCCGGTTTTCGGTTTCGGTTCGGTTAACCGACCGGGATCAACCCTAATTTTTACAATTCGTCCTAGTTTCCAACAATTTCTTGGAACACGCTCTTCAAAGAGGATGACCAATTTCACAATTTTCGGGGATCTCATGATGCCCTTCACAGATTGCGCTTTTTGCCTTTCGCGCAAAACTGCCAAGTAGGATCGGTGTCATATTTTCCAGAAGTTGTCTGCTTTTGGTACTTCTCGAGGAGTTGATCCTGCGATGATGGTTTCGGGTTGAAGTCCGGATCCTCATCATCGGCTTCCCAATGAATTTGCTTTGGTTCATTTTCCCCGTAAGGGATCAAGAAATCCATCGGAGTCAGAGGTCTCGTGACCTCACTTTCCGAGATGCACGTGATCGGTCTTTCGTTGACGATCCGTTCCACTTCAACTAGAAGTGTGATCAACTCTTCAGTCTTGAGTTGCTTCTTGCCGATACATGCTCGCAAGGGTTTCTTGACGAGTTTGACCATGGACTCGAAGAAACCACCTCGCCAAGGAGCTCGATCCGTATTGAATCGCCATTCAATTCCCCTTTCTGAAGAGAAAGATTGGACTTGATCAGACTTCCAGATCTGATTCCAATCGTCCTGGCGTTCTGACCAGATGTCAGTCACAGCTTTCGAGGCCAAATTGAAAGTTGAACAGTTGTCCGAGCACAGCAGTTTGGGCGCCTTTCGGCGAGAGATGAATCTTGAAAATGCTTCAAGAAACTCCGCCGCGCTCAAGTCCATGGCCAGCTCCAAATGGACACTGCACAGGTAAACAGACATCCCCAGACCTTCTTCGTCTGGGAGCCGTGCTTCACCGTCATGGGGCCAAAATAATCAACCCCGCAATGGGTGAATGGTCGACCCGAGTCTGGATTAACTCGAAATGCTGACAAGTCGGGTTCCCGCGGGAGTCCGAACGGCTTCGCAGTCAAAACGGCACATTTTCCGCATCGGAAACTGCTCTTGCCGTTTTTCAGAATCTTTCTGATGGTCATTCGACCCTGCGGGATCCAATAGCCTTTTGCTCTGGTTTCGGCCAGAATCGACCCGACATCCACGTGCTTCATGTCATTTCCCGTTTCGGATGGAAACTTATGGAAGGGACTGACAAGCATGCCGGTTAAGTCGGATTCTTTCGGAAGGAACACAGGAAATGCCGTTTGGAAGGTAATTTCTGCTTGCCCAATCCTTCCTTTGCATCTGAGCAAACCCGCTTCATCCTCAAAAATGTTGAGGTTGGCCTTGCTCTTGTCATCTGGAGGATATTGCTGTTGAGCTAGCTTGATCAGCTTTTGCTCAGCAATTTTCAGTTCCACTGATGAAAGCGGTCGGATTTCCTTTGAGAAGCAAAGAAATTTCGCTTTCGATGCTTCCTTTTGTTGTTTCTGGCTTCCGGCCCTGATCGGATTGATCGTTTGGGCGATTGTCACCTTTGATGCAGGATCCTTGAGTCTCGGCTTCCTCCATCTGAGAGCAAAAGCCATGGCGCGTTTCATTCTGCGCCATTGAGAGAACCTTGAGGTGTCGAGAGGAAATTCTCGTTCCTCTTTCGTTGCGAGAGACATCTCGAAAATCGGATGCTCCTCTGTCTCTTCTCGCCGATGTACGACAGGATCATAATAGACCTTTGAGTCAGGCCATTCAACCTTGTTCAGTTTGAGCCAAGGCGGCCCAGCAAACCAGAGAGATGATTCACATCTCAGATCATCTGGCTCGGCTCCCCTTGTGGCCAAATCGGCAAGGTTTTCCTCGCCGGCTACATAACAAACCGGAAATTCTCGGATTGCTTTGAGCCGATTCTCGATGTATGTTTGCTGCTTCTTTTGGGAAATGAGCCAATGGACGAGCTCGGCACTGTCTGTACAGAACTGGACTCGAATCGAAATCAAATGAAGTTCACTGATGACCTTCTTGGAGATTCGAACGGCAATCCGGTCCATGGAGTTCCAACTGCGGAATTGTTCTGTGCGAATGGCACGAAGGCACGACCAAACTCTTGGCCATAACCAAGGAACTCTCGTATGCATTTTCTGAGGTTTGCGTTCTCAGATATATGCAGATCCCGAAAGCATCTTTTGATGCGTCGGCAAAGGTGTGAATTTCCACCTCATTTTGATCAATTGGCCTGCTCGAGATTCGTCGTGGGATTCCAAAGAATTGGTCTTCCCAGCTTTTGATAAGCTGATACCATTCTTGACCGAGTTCTTCGTTGAGTTCAACATCCCAGTCGAATTTGAGCTTCCAAATTTTTCCATAGAAGATTTTTGCTTGAAGCAAAATTGGAGAAATCAGGTCGAGAGGATCCCAACAACTCGCAATATGCGCGAGAACTTCCCTCTTCGTGACCTTTTTTGCCTCAAATTTCGGGAGTGACAGAAGCAATTTGTCTGCATCGACATTCCATTTCATTCCAAGAAGCTTCTTCTTGGCTGTGTTCACCAGTTCCTTCTCTGGCATTTCCTTGGCAAAATTCGGATCATTCGAGTAGAATTCCCGAATGTTCATGCCCGTTGTTTTGAAGATCTTCTTCAACTTGTTGGCGGTTTCGCCGGCCGATTCATGTTCTTGCAATCCAAGCATCACGTCATCAACGTAGATGTTCTCTCGAACGCGCTGTGCCAGCCCTTGATAAGGCGATTCAGCGAACGAATCTAGGTGGTGAAGAATGACCGTGGACAAATGTGCCGGCGAACTGATCAGACCGAATGGCACTCGACAAAACCGATAGGTTTTGAGTCGTTTCAAATCGTCCGTGGGATCGATCCACAAGAAGCGCAGTGCGTCACGATCTTCTGGCTGATCTGGATCTGGAGGAATGCCTTCTCGATGTCACCTCCCAAAATTGTTTGCCAAGTTCGCACTCTCAACAGAATGCCGGTCAAATCATTCATGTTTTGCGTGCCTTTGTCTAAGCATTGATTGATAGACAAATTTTTGCGACCCATCCTTGCTGAACCATCGTAGACAATTCTTGTCTTCGTGGTCTCTTTGTCCTTCCTGATCACTGGCTGATGAGCCAGATAATGCAGATGACCATCCCATTTCTTGGGATTATGGACTTCTTCGATTACTCCTTTGGCGATTTGATCTTTGATGATCTCGTCGCATTGTGCCAGAACTTCCGGACTGTGCCGTTTCAGGGCTGACTCCAGCCTTCCTTTTGCCAATGGAAAATTCGATGGCAAATTGTCGGCATTCTCATTCCAAGGCAGAGCGATTTCGTATCGATCGCCGAGGAAATTGATTTGGCACTTCTCGAGCCATCGCTCATGGTCCGATTTGTCCTCGGCATCTTCCATTCCGGCGAACTCTCGAATCATCCACCAGTCGACGAGTTCTGTCAGCTTTTGGTCCTCATCTTCTGAGGCCATTTGGAGTGGATCGTCCTTCTGAGAAGTCGACATGATTGACCAGAGGTTCTGGATGGCATTGACGGAATGCTTGTCTTCGATTTTCCCCCTCCACTGATCATTTTCCCGACAATTGAAGTCGAGATCCAGAATCCAGACGGAAGTTCCGCTTCTGGAGTGATCAGGAAATCATTAAAATATTCAACTCCGATCATCAAATCTGGAGCTCGGATGTTTGGAGGACACAATTTCGCTCTGAATAGAGCATCAGAGTCCAATTCTTGCGCAGAATAGGACATCATTGGTCGAAGAACCTTTGCACTCCGTTCCGGATGGATGATTTTATCACCCTTTTCCGTTTTTAGGCCCACCGAAGTGAGTGCCATGGTATGGCTACCAAGTTTGATTCCGGCAAATCCTGTCAGATTCACTGACAATGGATTTTTTGCCTCAAGATCCAACTGGCGAGCGATTCTTTCGCTTATGTAGCTTCGCTCACTTGCAGAATCGAAGACAATCAGTGCATTTGTCATATTTCGAGGCTTCTTCGGATTGAAGATGGGCACCATGGCGCTTAAGAACAGCTTTTTCTGGTCCCTCGCCTCTGCGCCGGATTTTTCTTCTGGATATGACTCTGATAAGTCGGTTGTTGTCCTTTCATTTTGCACTGATTTCGGGGATTTGACCCGTGTTGAGCAATTTTGGCTGTCCTCATTGGACAGATGCACTTCTTCCCCCTGCTGGGTACTTTGTGTGCTTTGCTTCACGCCCATTTTTTCATGGCATAATGCCACATTGTGTCCCTTTTTCTTGCAGTGCCAACACTGCACATTCTTTGGACAAACTTTCGAGGTATGATTTGGCGAGAAGCACTTGAAGCAACGCCGCTTCTTTGTCAATTGCTCAGTTCTTGCCGCAATGCTCGCATAAGAACGGCATTCGGCTGGCCAATGACCCTGCTTCTCGCAGAAAATGCATGACCATTTTGGGCTTGGCTGCTTCATCTGGGATTGATTCCCTCGCAGCTCTTCCCTTGGCGGGTTTTTTGCCAGATTGGCTCTTCGATTTTGCCGGTCTTCTGTTTTTCTGTTCGGAAGTTGAGGCTTGAATGGTCGGCTTCCCTTTTGGAGCTGACTCTTTGCCGTCTTTCTCCTTCCTTTCTTTAGGATGGGAGATTGCGTAAGCATCGCGAACGGCTTCTTCATTTTGGATGCTTTCTTGAAGTTTCTTCAAGAAAAGACTTGTCGTCCAAGTGCCAATGTTGTCTCTCTTCGCTTTGAAGAGTTGACGCAATGTGCTTTGGCTTAGCTTTTGCTCGAGCAATTGGCAAATGGTTGGATTGGCATCCATATCTTGGCCATTTGCCTTCAACATTTGGACGATTTTGTTGGCCTCGATCAGGAGTTTCTGATCATCTTCGAAGCTTGTTCCGGTTGGAATGCGGAACAGTTGGTTGTTCAGTTCGCGAACAACGGCTTCTTTGTCCTGGTAGGCTTGCATCATCAGCATGATGGCTGTGTCATAGCTCGCCTCGTCGATTGTCTGGATTCCCGCGAGCAATTTCTTGGCATTGTCTCGCACCAGACTTTTCAACTCCAACAGCTTTTCAACTTTGGACAAACGGTCATTCTCGTGAATGCCGATCTCGAAAAGCGGCCACCAGTTGACCCATTCTGTTTTCCCTCCGCTGAATGGCATCAGCTTCATGGGAGAAATTTTAAGGCCAGAGGCCTTAATTTTCATTGCTTCAACCATCTGCGCCGTTGTGGCTTGCAGGGCTTCAGCTTGCTGGGCTGCCATCTGCATGGCGTCCAATCGCGATTGGTTCAACTGATCGGCCATCGTTTCGTTGTCCATGTCGACCCAGACACTGATCTCCATGTCCAGGCGATCCAGATCTCTCAACCTTCGAGTTGCTGTCCGTACGACTTGTGCTCTGTCATTGCGCTGCAGTTCGAATTGCGCCTGAGACTGTGCTAGAACTTCTCGTTCGGCCTGTGTCACCCTTTCAATCAGGTGAGTCCATTTGTCGCGCACGGTGTTCAATTCCTGGATGGCTTGGCTGAGCTCATCCCTTTCCCTCCGCGCGATTTGTTGGGCCATTTTCGGGCATTGTGGTGACGCCCGATCTTCACCCTCAGCTGGTTGAGGGAGTTGAGGAAGTTCGTTGTTACATATTTCCTCAATGGTCTCCAACGCGAGGTCGAACCGCCGTTTGAGAGAAGAATCCGCCATGTGGTTTTCGAATTTCGATATTCAGAATCCGAAATTTTCGAATTTCGATAGAACAAGCTCGAATAGAGCGAGAAATTTCGTCCGAATAGGACGCAAAGGTTTCTGCTCGAATAGAGCGATTTTGGTTTGTACAAAGACCAATTTTTGCGCTCGGAATAGAGCGATTTTTGGGGGAATGCCGAACGCTCTGAATAGAGCGAAAATTCAGGCTTGAAAAGGAACTATTTTACAACCCGAATAGGGTGAAACCTAAAGTTCCTTTTGTTTTTAGACTTTGCAAAGGAACTATTTTACAACCTGGATAGGTTGAAAGCCTAAAGTTCCTTTGATGGGTGTCGAAAAAGAAAGCCCTTTTTTGGTTTTAAGACTCCCACCCTTTGCTGAACCACACCTTTTCCACTTGAGCACACGAAGAACAGAAGAAGTCGAACAGACAAAGTCGAACAGTCGGAAGTCGGCTGTTGAAAAGGGAGCGCCAAATGTCGAGAACACAGTGCTTTCGTGTCCCGACTGGTTCCAATTCCCAAAGTTGAAGTCCCCAAAGTTGGCACAAAATTGAAGAAAAATAATTTATTTGTAGAACCTCAAATTGGGTAATTAAACCCCAAAAATAAATGTGAAGGGGTCTTAAAGGCTAAAATGCTAACCAAGGGATAAAAGCACAAAAGGGAATGAAAAAGTCCAAATTGGACAATCGATGAACAACAAAGTCCGTGAAGAACAAAAATGATGAATAGAAATGAAAATGGGTGGAGCCAACAGAGTATTTAAAGCCATTTTAGGAGGGGCGGTCTGGGAATGGATGAGCAAATTGTGACGGAGATACGAACATAAAAAGTTGAGAAAATAATAACCAAAACAAATTTAGAAAATTAAAGTTTGAGAATTTAGTCAGAGAAACATAAAAGATGAGCAAAATTCACGTGAAAAGTTTATGAGTGAATATTAGAGAAAAATAAACAGTAGAAATAGAACTGCGAAAATAGTTAGAGAAATAAAGACAAAAATAGTAAACATTGAAAAATGCACGGGGGATAAAGATCGCACATCTGGGAATGCGGACGGATCGGTCCGACGGTCGATCGATGGGAAAATGGGATCTGATCATTGATCCCTTGAGAATAAGCCTTATAATGATTAAATATAATTTTGGATGATTTGGGAATAAGGCTTATTCTCAACACTTAAGGATTATTATTTTTTTGATGCTGAATCTTAATGTTAAACATTATTTGAATGTAAGAAAGTGCGCGAAACTGGCTTAAAAAACTGGTGGCATCGAGCTGGTATGGTTGGTACCGAGATGCGCTACCAGCTCGATATCGGCATCGAGATGGTTTGGTATCGAGATGGTAGGCGGTCGGTTGGATTTTTGAGTGATGAATCATTGGAATATGCCTTTGATTTTTAAAAATTGTTTGCTGTTTTTTCATTAAGATGCCTATTACACCTCAATGAGAAGGGTTCGAAAAAAATAAGACCCTCTTCTAAAATAAGACCTTCTTCTAAAATAAGACCCCCCTTTGAGGGGATTCGAAAAAAATAAGACCGGGGTCTTATTTTAGAAGTAATACGGTATATCGAAAAATGTGGAGAAATTGAACATTTTATAATAAAAAATTTTCAAATAATTTTTGGTAAGCATGAATTGTTTTCATAGAAAAAGAATTAATTTTCCCCAACCTTACAATACTTAAATTTATATACAACTTATTAAGGACACCTTTGTTTTCTATGAAATTATTTTACTATAAGCTCTAATTTTATCTAAAATATTAGGAAAAGATTGTTTTAATTTTTTTATCGGAATCACTAATGTCAAGTTGTTCAAAAAGATTTTTATCTAGGAAGTCATTATTTTAGTAAAATTTCTATAGATTTATTTTATAAATAATAGATTAATATATTCATAATTTTGATAATAATTTATGTGGATTTCTTATACATATTATTTTGTATAAACCAAATAAATTACCGTAGTTGCAAAAGTTGTGGTTATGTCCAACCTTTTATGGTCTGATAACACTTTTTTGCCATCTTTGGTCACGCCTTAATTACTAATATAATGACAAATTTTCCTCTATCTATGTATCATATACGTCCAATGGAATAAAATTTGGTCGTAAAAATTTGCAGAAATAAAAGTATAATTAATTTTAGAGAATTCATTAATGGCTTTGGTCTCTTATATTTATTATTTTATTATAATTTTCTAAAATAAAATTATTAAACTTTGCAAAATGGATAAAAGAAAGAATTCTTGTTCTATTTAAATAGTAATAAGAAAAAAACGCAGGAAGCGGGGATAAACAAATCCATTAGAAAGCACCGGGAAAAATATGTAGCTTGTAACTTACTCCTTTATTTATTATTATGTTTATATACTAAATTGTGGAAAAAATAATAAAATTGAAAATAGCAATCGTATGAGTCAGGTTGATTTACAAAAAAAGATATTATTTAATAAATATTTATTTATTAATAAATTATTATAAATATATATACTTATGTTTCATATGTATTGATATTGATGCCATCTAAAAATCCGGGCCTTATTAATCAAGACAATTTATATGATGATTGTAGTATAAAAAACTCCTTTGATCCCCTACCCAACATCTAAACATCAAGAAACGTCCAAAAAACTACTAATGATAATTGTTACATGATTGATAACAATGTTATGCAAATTCGAAAAAATAAAATAATTTCAAAAAGTATGTAATGAACAAAGATTAGATCATCATTTGCTACTAAAAGCTCACATTTTGGTGGAGAAATTTATGTAAGTGGAATATAGTAATATGTATAAAAACTTACTTTAGTATAGGTATAGTAATAGGTAATTCTAACTATTATACGGTATAATTACTGTATTGTACAGTTTGAAAAATAGACCATTTCGAATTCCATACACGATAGCTCTGCTCATTCAATTTTTTGAAAAACCGAAATCAAAATATCAAATTTATTCCGTTTTTAGACCCTGTTCTTACTATATACCCAGTTCTGCCTGAGTATTGATGCATCCGTCGGTCGTAAACTCCCTTTCGTTAAAACTTCAAAATAAAATGCTTTTTTAACTTCTTTCGGCATCAACAAATATGTTTCAGAAAATCCAAGAACCTATCGTTATGGTATAACAAGCAATATTTTCAACAATTTTATTTTATTTTCTATATAAATGTCCTGGAGCGCTATAAGAAACATTTATTGATAAAAAAAAGAATGCAAATTTTAATATTTGACATATACCAATTAAAATGTCCGGAAATAAAAGTAAAATATATGGTGTTATATAATGGATGGTTTTGCTTTTTGGTCACAATTGTTCTTCACGGCGACTTTGCTAAAAAAAATTTATTCTTTTATTGAATATTATTAAAAATGTAATTCAATTACGAATTTACAAATATTGGTATTATCAAACTTATATTGGAATTTTTTCCTATCCTATGTGTTTAGGATAAGGAAAAAATATTTTCTCTAAAATATAAGCCTTCTAAAATAAGAAGCAACTACAAAATTAAAGGGCATCTCAAAATTAAGAGGCAATTTTGATAGGATTGATTCGAAATTATTCCGGTTTTTAATGCTCTAAAGGATGATTCTATTGAACTTTGAAACGATATTTTTGTTTAAAAATTAAAGATTCTTTCCAAGATATGTTTTAAAAAAATCAGGGCACTTCTAAAATAAGGGCTCCTTTACAATAAAAAAGAGGCTATCTGCTGAATGGAGTTTGAATAAAATAAAAGCCTCTTATTTTAAATACGGTAATATGATTATAATTTACCATGATTGCATGAGCTTTCCTCAACGCATTTCTTGTCTTGGTCTCTGACAAAGCCATTTATGCATTGACATTTTGGTGGTTTGCCTGCAATTCTTTTATGGATTTCAAGTCCTTTAAAATACAATTCTTGCAAATAAAAACCCAATTTTGAATCCGGAAAAGACGGGTGATTTTGGCCAATATATTTAATAGAGAAATTTATCATATCGGAAAAATTGAAAACGAGATTATTTGACTTTTTAAATATATTTTATTTTAAAGAGCTAAATAAATTTTGAAATTTATTGGATTTTATTAGTTGTAATATATAATAAAAACGAATTAATAAAAACGAAACATTGTAAAAGAAATAAATGCTGAAAATAAATTATAAAATTATTTAATTTAATATTTAATTGCTTAATGTCTTTTATAATAATTTTTAATAAAAATAAAATCCATTTTTCTACATACACATGTCGATACAATGTGGTTTCGGCTTTTGACAGGTGCCTTCACATCCGGAACATTCTCGAAATTCCTCATTGTCACCGCATTTTTTCGTGGTATTATAAAGGGTTTTGGCATATTTGATGTTGCCAAATTGTGGTATTGGATTAGTAAGGAAGTTAGAGGATGTACTGATGGGGAGCAAATATTTTAATGAAAAAAATTAATATTTATTCGGTTATTTTGCTACTCATATTTTTCCTCTATAATTTTGAATGCAAAAAGTCCACAAATTCTTTAAGTCTATACATCCATATAAGAACATATAAGTATAATATCAGTGCTTTGCTGACCGGGTTTCGGTCAGTGACCGGTCATGTGACCACTGACCTGACCACTGACCTGACCTGACCTGACCGGGCTCCCGGTCAGGTCAGTGGTCATTTCGTGACCGGGTGGCCTGGTCACTGACCGGTCAGTGACCGGAAATCGGAGAAAAAGACCCAAAAATGCACTCCTAAGAATAGCATTTTTGCCGAAAATTTTGAAATTTTTAGAGAAAATTTTGAATTATAATGGTGAAAGTTCCTTTAAAAATACCTTTTTCGCCAGAAAAAAATGAAAATTTTCTCCAAACTACCATTCACCATTTTTAATTTTCTTCTATTCTTTTAATCAACTTAATGAATTCTCTTCAGTTCAATTTAAAAAAAATCCGGCAGCCCCTATCGAGGCCGCAACACCTTCTTAATACCTGAGATGATTTTTAAGTGAATTAAAAAAAAGGTTTAAAAAGTTCTTGAGTCTCGAGACCAACATCGGTCTCGGTCTCAATTCTCGAATCTTTGAGAAATTGAGCCTCATCACTATTTTCACTATCACAATAACTTTTCACAAACATCATTCGCCATTTCAAAACATGAATTCGAATTCTCTACTCGATCGAATTTTCTGCTTGATCACTTATTATTGGATTAATTTGATCATTTTTTAAACATTTCATATGAATCAAAGAAATTTTTGCGATTTTTTTGAACCGACTCTATTTTGACTGGAGGTCAGATGACCGGTCATATGATCGAGTCACATGACCGTGACCGGAGGGTCGGTCAGGTCACTTTTTGAATGACCTGACCTGACCGGACTCCCGGTCAGGTCAGTGGTCATTTAGTGACCGGAAAATGGTCGGTCAGCAAAGCACTGTATAATATAGAGACCTAATAGAGACGAGATTTTCGAGATTAATCTAGAATTTCGAGCCGAGACGGATCTCGAAAAATCTCGATATCTCGACTCTCTAAACAATCCACCGACAATCTTAAATACTGTAAAATTTCTTCATAATTCCTCATAAAATGCAAAAAAAAAAAACTAAATTTTTATAAGAAAAGAGCACAAAATGAGATTTTGGCAATTAAAGATCAGATCGAAACGAGTTTTTTTCGAGAATCTCGATTCGAGATTCTCACTAAATTTCGGATTGAGATCGATCACGGCATATTTGGATATTTTCGTCAGATTAAGTCACTGATCCGGATTCAATTGCCAATCGGATTTTGGTTTCTTCATATTATGTACCGTATTTTCTCTTGTTTAACGGTAATCTCTATTTTAACGGTAATCTCTAATTTAACGGTAGTCTCTATTTTAACGGTATTTTTCAAACGAGGTTGAAAAATTTAACGGTATACCGTTAAATTTGAATAAATACGGTATGTTATGTACCTATTGTTTGCACCAGCACCAATAATACCACCGCTCACTGGTGAAAATAACAGGGCACGGGTCACAAATCGTGCCAATTTACCGCCGAAAGTTGTTTGGCCTTGGTGGGTTAATTAAAAAAATTAAATTAATTAATAATTAAATTTGGTTAATTAATAATTAAATTTGGTGATAGGACTTTAAAAACCTCAAAGAGGGCAATCTGGCCTTTTTAAAACTTGCTAAGCCAAAGGTATCAAAGGTATAAAAAGCAAAGTTGAGCAGAATTTTATGCTTTTTAGTTTTTTTGGTTTTTCCAATTCGAAAGTCGAAAACATTGAAAAATTGAGTGTTTCTTGAAAATTTTGACCAAATTTCGAAAAACTAAAAACACCATAAGATAGAGCAAAAAATTATACCCTACTCTTTTTTTATACATTTGGCCTAGAAAACTTTTATTTTTTGTCTGGTTTGGTTCTCATGGCGGTCTTTTTAACTCAGGTGTTTTGATTTCATTAAAAATTAAAAAAAAAATTTTTTGAAGCTTTCAAAACCTTAAAGGTTATTTACCATTTAGAATAATTTATCTTTCATTATACCTTTGCTCTTATCATTTCCATTCAATGCATAGATTATTGC
>LDKF01002195.1:20312-30615 GCA_001026735.1 Rotylenchulus reniformis | reverse complement strand
GATTTCTTCGGTCATTTCATATGGCAACTCATCATCTCTTGGGATTCAAAATAATATTAGACCAAAATATATAAAAAATGGAAATGGTGAATAAATGCAAATAAACAAAGAATTTAAAATAATAATAAAAGCAGAAATTCTAAAAAAATTGCCAAAGAAAAGGCACAAAAAAAAATTTACCGGCTAAAAATGAAAAATGTTCTATTGTTTTTTCGAAAAAATCCTCCAAAAATGGCGAAATGTGGATAGAAAAAATCAAAAAATCTAGAGGGTCCTAGTGAAGCCAAAATGTGTTTTATGGGATTTCTGGATTTGTTAATAATAATTTTGAGCCTTACCCAAAAATTGAGAGAGCATCTAAGCTGAGAGAACGGAGTTGAGGCGCAACAATGGACTGGAGACCGACGAGTTCATAGCTGTCAAACCTTTCAAGATCAAAGGAAAAAGAAATGCTGAGATGCATAAGGCCATGAAGGCACGGGAGCACATCCGGAAGATACTGAATGTAATAACAAAAAGTGAAATTGTAAATAAATATTAAGATTGAACGAAAAAAAGAAATTTTAAAAAGAAATAAAATAGTAACATTAAAAAAATGAATAGAAATTAAATGGTAAAGAAGAGGAATAAAGTATTTATTAAAGTATTAGGGGAACAAAGTTGACACATATTGGGCAGGAAAAGGCCAAGCTCTCTGATACTATATATAAAAACCTTAATTTTATCAGGGTTTTCGCAGTTCAAAAGAAAACTTCGGATCAGTTTTCGGATTCGATCAGCCCAAAAAACGTCTGATCAGATAACCGATTTCGGATCGGCAATCGGATAATGGATTTTGGATCATGCGCGACAACCAACCCTATTTGTATCAAGGAGACAAGCCAGCAATTTTACTTGCAGCTCGAAATTTTAAATAAATTTTTCAATACTTATGAAAATTTGAATTTTCAGTCTCATAAGTAAAAATTTTTGGTCTACTATTAAATAAGAACCGAAAAGGTTAAAAAAGAATGATATTGTAAGATTTATAAAAAAAAATGAAAGACTAAGGGAATAAGCAACCCAAAAAGTCAAAAATAGAATGGCTAAATGGACGAAAATTGATAGAGAGATGTTACGAAAATGGCTTTTAGTGAGCTAATTGATTCAAAGTGGCATTAAATGTTTGTTTATTTATAAAAAATTGACCCAATTGTATATGGCAATTTGGAGAGCATGTAATTGCGGCAAACTGTTCAAGCACGAGCGCAGTAATTTAGGGCATATAAAGTAACAGTCAGCGGCAAGACGGAAGAAACGGAGACTGAATTTTAAAATGCATAGTTAATATCGTTGTTTATTTATTCAATTTTTAAAGGGTTTTAAAACTTATCACCCTTTTCATTTTTTTAGGAATCTGACCCTGATACAAACACTAGAAATTAGAAATGAAATATAGTGACGAAAAGGACGATTGAGCGCCAACCGCCTAATCAGCTTAAAAGCAAGTTAAAAAAATTTCTCGCATCAAATGATAGAGCATAAAATCAGCTTCAAAATATGATAAAATAACGTATTTGCCGACATCCGTCACATGTGATATTTTGGCCATAACTTTTTTTTTGTAATTGACCAAATCAAATAAATTTTGGCCTATTTTATAGCGTATTATAGGGCAATCAATGGACACTGGGAATTTTTCTCTGTTGCTTCTAAAGAAAGTTATGGACCCTCTTGCTCAAACGTCCCCTAACGATATAGTTACCTATCACCTTGCACTGGTTATACTTATACACTAGGAAAGGGTAACAATAACAGACTTAGGCTTAGGAAGTGCTAAACTTTTTGAAGCTTGCTAAGTCAAAGTTGGTCTCTTTTGGATTTCCTTGGATATTTTTTAAATGTTCGATAAAACATGAATTTTGGAAGTTTTTGAAAATTTTCAAAGAAAATTGAAAACTAAAATAAAAAAATCAGCAGTTTACTTTTTGGCGGTTTTTGGTGAAACGGCACAGCAGGATTAAGGCTATGTTGTAATATTATTATAGGGTACTGTATGGGACGACATAGCCTAAGGCTCTACCGTATCCTACTCTATAATACCTAAACCTTGGAAAAGCTGATTGATAACTATTCATTACCGAAGCCGAAGATATTATTCTGCTTCCCCCTAATTATTTGTAAAAAATCATTATTAATTTAAAAATTCCAAATTTAATTTTTTTCAAATTCAGAAAAGACAAACCTTTTTAGGTCGGAAATTCGGCTCAGAAATGGCTGTGAATTACATGCATAATAGTCGCTCACGTCCACGTAGAGCGCAGCCAGTTTCGGGCAGTCCTTCTGCACCATAGCTAGTATTTGTTCCAGGTCCGAGCTGAATAAAATCAAAATTAAAAAACATTACATGAGGAATATTTTTGTATAAAATAACAATAATTCTCTTTTCATATCACAGGTAGGTATATTTTGTAAGCTTTGCTTAAATTCATATTTTAGGCATCGTTCGATACTTCTTAGATTGAGACCATCTAGAATTTTTTCCATCATTTTTTGTAAATTTTAATAATAAAATAAATTCATAAGCTTCCCTATACCATGGAGTAATTATTTAAATTGGAGTGAAAAAATTGATCAAATAATAGTTTTTCTGAAGATCTGGAAAACTGTTAGATTCGGATTTAGCAGTTAGCACTCACTAAAAACTTTGATGACATTAATTTCGCTAAAATAATCAAAAAAAAATATATAAAATTTTCCAGCGAGTCTAATTAACATCATTTCCGCAAGAGGTGGTGATTTTGAATTTAAAGTTATTTCTTTATTAGAGATGAAAAATTCTCATAATGGTCAATAGATATGTCCATAATTTGGAAAGATACTGTATTTCAGCTTTTTATATTTTCTCATTATTAGGTTTGTATCTAGTATACATGGATATCGACGAACTGCTCAGGTACAAGGAACGAAGTTGGGCCGAGAAATTACTGGGAAGAGATATGACATCATCATTGGGTTTGGAGTAAAGGCTGAGTCCGAGGTGTCGAAGACCAGGGAAATTGCGCAAAAAAAGATAATCAAGCTCCGATCGATAATACTAAAAAACGAAAACAATTAGCAAAAAATTCGGGAAAAAACTAGAAATTTTTACTAACCATTGCGAAAAAATTCAAGGAACGAATATGAATGCCGATTTTTTGAATCGACTCCAGCACACTTGCATCCAATCCAATAAATTTACAGTGACGAAAATCCAAGTGCTTTATGGCGGGAAAATGGTCGGCGATGAGACGAATCTTAATATTAATTCAAAAAATATATTTGTGATGTAATTTATATCGGTTTTCAGACCATTTTACAATCAATGGCCACACCAGAGAAGCAACATGCGATCAAATGAGCACCACAACGATGTCCAAGCGGTTCAATCCAACGGACGTTTTCCTTCAACAAAAATAATCGAAAATGAATTTGCGCATACATGTGACCATGTTTCGTGTTCAAAAACATGTTTTTGGGTAGGAGTTAAAATTTGAATTTCGTATTGAAACACCTAGAAAATCAAGGCTAACCGATTTTTAAACGCGCGGATCGTATTCAGCGCATTTATTTGATTATTNAAAGAAAACCTTAAATGGACTAAAATTCATAAATGAGTAGAGATATAAAGCCTTCATTTGATACAAACTTTGATATGACTTGGTAGGTACTTTCTGAAATATTTAATAGTAAAAGACAAAACTTTTGAATCACCCTTATATTCTGGTCATCTATTTAGCAAAAAATAAGCTACAAACCAGTTTATATCCGTAAGAATTGGTCCATCTTGTAAAAAAGTTGCAGCAAAAATACCAGAATTTGGAATAAATTCATTTTGCCATAAATTTTTTTTGTAGTAAACCTGGCTTTTTTATTACCAAGCCCTAGCTCTATTTTTTGTTAATAATTTTTTAAATGCATTTGAACCGATTCTTAACAAATCATCAAAAGTCAGTTAGCCATTAATAATACCAATTCAATGTGCCGAACAAGTTTCCACTCGAACCGAAGCATGATGTTGCGCCATCGTCGACAAACCCGCTCAAGTCCAACTTTAGTTCGAAGATCATCGATGAGATCAAAGATCACCAACTAAATTGATGGATGGAAAGTTTAGGGCATTAAAAGTGAAAAACGAACCAAAATTTCATCTGGCAATCGATTCATTTTTGATCAACTTAAGATGGATTAGGTTTAGTTGCTAAACGTATGCATTAGAGACCGGACTTGGGTTCGAGATCGATCTCGAATCGAGATTCTCGAAAAATCTCGATTCTCGAAAGATCTCGAAAAATGTTCAAAAACTTCGAGACCGATCTCGATTCGAGATTATATGAGAATCTCGAATCGAGATTCTCGAAAAATCTCGAATAATCTCGTCTCGATCCGGTCTCTAGTATGCATATACAAATTTATTATTAATTAATAATTACACCAATATTTAAAATAATAATGAGAGTGTGATGATTAGAAAACACAACAATTTGAGAAAAGACATTATATTCTCATATTTTTATGGTATTTTACATGATCTGCTTTGGTTTTTGCATTTGATTAGCTTAAAGGAATCTTGATTAAGAATTTTTAAAAAATCTATTAGTGAGAGGAGGGCTTTAAGAAAATGAGTATAGCCAGGATTTATAGATCTATAAACATACTTTTTTATTTTCGGTTATTTGGCGAACTAATAAGCATAAAAAGATGTTTTCAGATGTTTTTATAATAGCATTATAAAGATAGTTATCAAACTATTTTGGACCTTTGTTAAGCAAAATGCATATACAAATTTAGTGGTCTATCACACGGGACCGCTAAATCCCGGGACGTGGGTTCGAATCCCACCGCCGTGCAGACATATACTCAAGCCCGTGGGGAGCACATCCCTTCACCGAGTAGCCATTAGCCGAGCGGTGATGCAGTGCAAATGGTGAAAGACCACATGTACGACCATCTGTACACACCACAGTTACCAATGTGGTTGAACAACCCTTGTGGTTGTTAGCACGGCCCGACCGGCAACCCCAGAAATGGGGGAATACCGCCGACAGGGTGCAGTGTATAACAGGAAAAAAAAAATTTTCGCTCAAAAATACAATAAAAATGGGAAAAATTATTTTCGTCTTTTTTGCAATTGTGGAAGCTTTTTACTATACCTGGTGTATAGTAAAAAAATGCTGTATCTTTAGCCCGATGTTTTTTATTTAAATAAAAATCCGGCCCAATACCTTCTTGGAGAAAAAAGATTAACGATTTTTTGATGAATATAAATGAAAGGAATGAATAAAAAATCAATGTAAAAAAAGAAATTTGAAACAAAGCCGTCTTTTTTAAATATGAGTTTTGGCGCCTTATGGCGTTTAGTAATATTTGTGCTTATGTGTGTGAGCCCTTTAAAATCCCAAATGTCAAAGGATAATCCCATTGAAAATGGCTTCAATTTTCAAAATATGATAGAACTTTTGGTATCCCCAGGGTTGCGATATGTAATATTTATGTGGCATTTGCCGATTTGCCTTATCCTTATCCCACCCATCTTTTTATATGATCAATCTTCCCATTTTGTTTTCATCACAGAAATTAAATTTACATAGATCACCTCCGTATTAGCCATAATTTACCACATTTTAAATGTTTTGTTATATTGTATGAAGCTGTTAATTTTGTAAATAAAAGATGAAAAATTATATTATTTCTTAAGAAAATAAGCAATTTTCTGTTAAAACCCATTTGAAAATTAAAATTCATATTTCCCCATTATTATTTTTTACCCATGCATAAATCCTAAAATGTCATAGAATTCCCTAATTTTATCAAATACATTATTTATTTTTTTAATAATGTCGTCGTCTCCACAATTGTCTGTCGACATTTTGCACCTCATAGCACAAAAAATGCTCTTCACCAAACCAGTCGATGCCAAATCCTTCGAGATTGATCTGCGTCATCAGAATGCATACACCAGTTTTATGGTTGGTTCAGGGGCGTAAGAGGGATGAGGGGGGGGGGGGGGGGGGGTGAGCAAAAGGAAATCGGTCCCAGCCCCCGAAATGCCAGACTTCAAAATGTTTTAATTCCAATTTTTCTACATTTTCTATAGGGTCCCCCCCCCACTGAAATATTGGGCTGAATTATTTTTCAATGTTCTAAACGGTTCACCTGAAATGTTTGGCTCATTACGCCTCTGCTGGGTTAGTTCATATGGTTTGTGGTGCTGCTTTTGTCATAAATCCGTTTTCAGGCCGTCAATCCAATCACTCGGAATGTGTTTTTGGGCCAATTTGTGAAAATGAAATATTTTGAGTTCAGAAGAATGGAACCGCACATAAAATTGTTCAACAAGAAAAATTGTTGGAAGTTAAGCAGCACAGATAAGGTTTGGCCGATTTTGTATTTGAAACAATTTCGAATTGGGGACCCAACAAACATGCTAAAATGAGGGTTGCTGTTTAAAATCAAAAATAATCTATGCAACACGTTTATATAGAATGACTTAAATAAGTTTTGAAAATTATAAAATAATTGGTCGGTCGATTTAGCATTGTTTGATCCGATCATGATAAAACATCATCGGAATATTTTAAAAGGTGCTTTCATGTTTTTTAGAATCATTTTTTGATCATGTTTGGATCAATAAATCAAGATTGATCAAGATGGTTGGTTTGGATGAAGTTGTTTAGAATTTTTCGGAATTTTCTTAAAAACTAATTAAATATTTGGTACGATTTATTCCATAACCATATATTTAAAAATATTCATTTTAGGCAAATGATGGTTATAGAAAAAAAATTCATATAAAATATTTAGAGCAATGCCTTTTACGGTCCCTATTTAGCTTCAAAGAAATTTGTTGGATTTTTAATCGACTTTGGAAAACTGAATTTGTCATCTCTCAACACATCTCATTATTTTGATGAAAATATTGTCAGTACCAGCAAGAAACCGTGCAAATTTGCTATTCAATCCTTTTGTAAATTGTTTTTGAACAAAGGTTTAAAAAATATTGCTAAACTATTTAATTATAGTATTTAGAAATGTCGGATGAAGATGCATCAAAGATTCGTTTTGAGCTGGATGAATTGGATATATGGGAGGAGAACAAGGTGCTAGGTCTGTATGTTAAATGATTATTTTTTCAACACCTAACAAAACAGAGAGTTTGAACATTTTCGGATTCAGATCGCTGCGAACCAAAAAAGTTTCGCTGAGAAAATTTTGTAATTTTAGACCAGTTTCTTGTAAAATTGGTCTCAAAAAAGCGTTGAAAAAAAAGTTGCTTTGATTCAAGGGTGCAATTATTTGGATGAAAATTGATTCGTGAAATTTTTTAGGATTTATTCCTTTTTTATTAGGACTTTATCTATAATTCGGGTGTAGCGTTGATAATTTAGATGATTTGCGTATCCAGTTTTGGCTCTTTGATAGTGTCGTTTTTCAAAAGTTTTTTATTGCCCAGAACAGGGCTGTGCACGGGCCTGGTCCAGGCCGGCCCGGACCTCAAGAAAAAAAGCCCGGCCTGTACGACTACCAGGCACGGCCCGGATAGGCCCGGGAAAAAAATTTTTACCAAATTTTTCTAAAAAAAATTAAATTTTCAGAAATTTTTTTAAAATTTTTAAATATCCAAATTAAAACAATAAACATATCAAGAATTGCGATTTCAAATAATATATTTGATTTATTCTATCAGCTTGAAAAACTTTAATGAAAAATTTTTCAGAATTTTTTAACTGTTTTAAAACTTTATAAATTTTTATGGGATGATATATATAATAGGGTTAATGTTTCCCCTAATTTTGCCAATAAAACTTTACAATAAAAACGCTTAATAGTATAATTTGACTTTCTCTATAAAAAATTATAAAAATTAATCTTCTATGAGTTCCGATAAATTTGAAAAAATTTCAAAAATTTCATTTCATTTTTTATTAAAAAAATTCAATCTTTTGGTGCTGCGGTCAGAAAATTTCCCCCAACCGGGCCTGTCCGGGCCGGTCCGGGCCCGGAGACACCTAGGCCCGGCCCGGCCCAGGCCATGCCGACCCGTGCACACCCCTGGCCCAGAAACCTAAAATAGTTTTGATGCTGGTTTTGGTGTATTTAGAATTTTTCCGACCGAAAAGTCTAACAGTTGGACAAAAATTACCCGTTTTGCACTTTCCTACATAGATTGGCATTCTAATGGCATTCTAACGACCAAGCACTAATTCTCCTAATTTTTTTCGACAATGAAGCTTATGATTTTTTAGGTTCAATCTTCGAACAGCTCCTGAATTTAGATGCCAAAGAAGTGAATGTTGACTTTAGGGATCCAAAATTATTTTATTGCTCATTGTTTAACCGGTAACGTAAAGATAAAATTAAATTTTAACTCTATTTTGCTGAATTCTTATTTTAAGAAAGGCCATAGCGAAAAGAACACAAAAATTTGATTTGAGTATTAGTTTATACCCTTGTTATGGCACCCAACTTGATGACTTGAAATTGAATTGGAAAGAACTGCTAGAATTTGTGCTTTCAGTTTGCCCCAATATCCGGCAGATTCACTTCACCATTATGTATGATGTTGAACAGGATGAATGCATTGAGGAATTTGCCAATCACTTGGACCAAATGGTGGACATGTTTGTCCAGCAAATATTCCCAAATGTATCGGCGAAGGATAATCTGGCGGTGCAGATCAATCTTTTGATGGAATTAAATTGCCACACCAAACAATACGAGGTCGGTAGGGAACTTGAATTAAACTACATGTATAGTTAGCTGTAGCTGTGCTTTTTACCAAAGTAATTTCCTAACAATAACATGCATTTTATGTATTTTTGGATTTATGCTAAATCCGGATCATACAATCGACAATACCATCAACTAAAAACTCACAAGTCAGATTTTGCCCAATACATTTCATCATATTTATTCAACAAGCCTCCACTTTTAATTAAAAATTGAACTTAAAATATTAATAAAAATCAATATACTGATTTTTCGGATTTATCAAAAAATTGTTCCTATGAGGGAGATTGTGCCTTAATTTTTAAGAACAATCATTCCAAAAATGGATGAAAGGGGCGGCTAATAAGCATAACTAAATTTACAAACAATTCGGATATTAAGGAACTGTCAAATGATCTCGAATTCCTTAAAAAGGGCCAAGAAAAACAAATAGAAGTCAAATTTAATTATGTTGAGAAATGCAATGCCCGGGAATATCAGGTGAGAGTTGGCTAAATAACCCAATTTCAACCCATTTTTCTTGTTTAGATAACCGACAAATTTGGTCGAACACACAAATGTGAATTCCGGATTTTGGTGCATGAATTCATTTGTTACTCAGACGACTCGTAAGACTCGCTAGAGGAACAAGAAGCTGATAACTATGATTATGCCAATGATAGTCATGATGACCTTGATTATTATCTTGATCAAGTTTGATGAGGATTTGCCTATGTTTGAGTTTTGACGTGATTATTGAATTGGGTGAAAAAAATTAAAAATAACCATTAAGCTGATCCGTTAGCAATTTGGAGAATTACATGGAAATGTTTGAGCATCTTACTAAAATTATGGTTTTGGCACTTTTAAGAGCTATCTTTACACAATTCCAATTAATTTTGAACCAGCATTACCAATAACAAACATTCAAAAAACAATTCATTGAATTAAAATACTTAGGTTTGGAAATTAAAATTAAACAAATGTCGTGGTGGGGCGTTTCCTGAAAATCGGCAAAAATAGGCGTTTCCTGAAAATCTGCAAAAATCTTTAAACTAATTAATCTATTTTAAAAAAAACCTTAAATTTAATTATTTCACAAAAAATATGATTTTATAATAAAATTGATTATAAAAAATTTTGATATAAGACATTAAAAACCGACAAATATTTGTAGCCTTGCTAGAGCAAAATTATAAAAAGTGAAGTTGTTCTTTCTTGTGATTTTTTTTAATTTTTTTAATTCGAACATTATAGAAATTGTCAATCAAGTCCATTTTTTTAAACCAATTACTCGCCATTGAATTGTTATTAAACAACAATTCAATACCCAGGATACGCCACGTGGAGGCTACTGGAGGCACAAATGGACAAAAACCTTCAATTTTATTATAAAATCATATTTTTGTGAAATAATTAAATTTAAGTTTTTTTTTAAAAATAGATTAATTAGTTTAAAGATTTTTGCAGATGTTCAGGAAACGCCCATTTTTGCCGATTTTCAGGAAACGCCCATTTTTGCCGATTTTCAGGAAACGCCTATTTTTGCCGATTTTCAGGAAACGCCTATTTTGCC
>LDKF01002195.1:0-20212 GCA_001026735.1 Rotylenchulus reniformis | reverse complement strand
GCTCGTTTTTGCCGATTTTCAGGAAACGCCTATTTTGCCGATTTTCAGGAAACGCCCATTTTTGCCGATTTTCAGGAAACGCCCATTTTTGCCGATTTTCAGGAAACGCCCATTTTTGCCGATTTTCAGGAAACGCTCGTTTTTGCCGATTTTCAGGAAATGACCTAGCACCATTTCTTCTAATATAATGACAACCTCTAATATAATGACAATGGCTAATGGGGACTGAAAAATAAAGTGACAACCTCTAATATAATGACAACCTCTAATATAATGACAACCTCTAATATAGTGACTACCTCTGTTTCCAGTATGAATTATGTAACATTAAATAAACCTAATTTAAAAATATTATTCATTACTTTTCAGAGAGCTTGGACTAGATCTGTGCCTAAATCTACTTTTCTAGGTTTCCCCCAAGGTTTTTTCCATAGAAAAACCAAACCTAAACTTTTTAAAACATAATTCTTTATTGTCTTTATTTTTTCATTTTTCAAATTTATTGGCTATTACTTATATTTAATATCATTACCAAAAAAGGATCCAATACCTAAATCTGATCCTGATCTATATATTTCAAAATTTAAATCCTGATCTGATCCAGGATTTCGGATTTAAGATCAGAATTAGATCATGGAGCAGGTAAATTTTAAAAAGAAATAAATTAAACCAGTATTTTGCGCAGAAAATTATGAAGAAATCAGATATCTAATTTCTTGGCCTGAATGGTTTTTTGATTTTTTTTAAGAAACCCTTTTAACTGAAATAAAATCATGATTAGAGAAGGTGATTGAATAATATAATGACAACCTCTAATAGAATGACAACCTCTAATATAATGACACCTTTCGGATGAGGTTGAAAAATATAATGACATGTCATTATATTAGAGGAAATACGGTATCAGATTTTTTGGGTGCAGGTGGTAGAGGAAATACATTTATTATAAAACTGAACAATAATAGAACGCGTTTAAAACCGGGAAAAATTATTTAAAAATTTAGAAAATAGCCCATTTGAAAAGATTTAATAAACAATAGAAAGGATATCCAAATACATATTTTCCTCTTCGGGAACCAATCGTTAAAAAGGAAAAAAATGGTCAAAATGGACTAAAAATTTAACAGGACTTGACCGATGAGGAGAAGGTGCACATCTGTGCCAAGTTTAACACTCCGGAAGAAAGTGGTGGTCAGCCTGGCCCGAGTGGCACCAGTGGAGCGCGACCAATGATGGACAACGAAGTCGTTAATGGGCACTCATCGGCAGAGCAGGCTCATTCACGGCTCATTTTTGTATTAATAATATTTTCATTTACCATATACTATCTAATCCCGGTTAATTTTTTCCATAGGGAGGCTTATTTTAGTAAGAATACAGTATCATCTTGATTTTTGTTGTAAGTTAAAAAAGTGCCAATATGCTAAAATACAAATATCTCTATGAGAAAATTATGCGGGATCTTTTCTTTTTTAAGTTGAACTTTCTTTTATTGTTTCTGAAAATTATAAAGGAAACCAACAATAAAAAGACCAAAAAGAACATTTTGATTTTTCAGAAATTCGCCTTGAAGCAACATGTTAAGCAACGGTGTTGGAACACTCTTGGAGTTTATGCTATATGGAGAATCTCGCCTCATTGACCGCCAATTTCTCATCTATTGCCTTTTATTTTCTGCTTTATTCCTACGAATTCATTTTACACATTTAAAATCTCTTTTTTGTTGATTTTAATTAATACACATTTTCTATTATCATCAGTTGTAAGCTTGAAAGCCTGAAAAAATGTTGAAAAACCTAGCATATTTGTTGAGTTGTTCATATATTTTTCCTGATAAATGCACTTAGACCTTTGACCGGAACCTGATAAGTAATGTATGTAAGTACTTTTGTATTAACAGCAGCGAAAAATGGAACAAAACTTATCAGAAGATGAAGGATTATGGTTATGGGAGTGGATTGAAGAGGGCCAAAGTGTTTTTGTGCATGCAATGGGCGATGAGCGACCTATGAAATCATACAAAATTCCAGCACCTCGGTTTGAGCTTGAAGAAGAATGGATATCGGATGATGAAGAGCCACCACCTCCTCTAACACCTGTGAGACATAGACCAGGACCCAAACATCGCCCGCAACAACCGGTTAGACCTCGTTATGACGAAACAGAAGCGTCATCCTCTTCTGCTCCTCCTCCACAACCTCAGCGTCGCAGCAACTATGTTACCCGAGAGGGGCGAGTTCCTCTAGATTTTCCACCACGTCAGCGCACAAAAAGGCGAGGAGAAGATCTTTACGACCAAAGACCCTTAAAATCTCGTTTGGTCCCTGCACCTCAAAATCAATTTGAAGAAGAATGGTTATCCGATGATGAACCGCCGCCACCATTGCTAGTTGAACCTCATCCTATCGAACCAGAAGAACAGCCTTCTACATCCTCTCGCCAACCTCAACCTCGAAGAGCCCGCAAAATAGTTCGAGAAGTACAAAATCCGGGACGAAATGCACCACGAACAGTAAAGAAACGATCTTGGGTAGGTTTTTAAAAAAAATAATCTTGGAATATTTTAAATATTCTTAGGAAGAGACATTACCCGTTAGAGCAACAAAACAGAGAAGGAAACAATCCCTATTCGATCCAGTAGCGGTTGATCAAGGAACTCCAGGTATTTTTTTTGGAACTAACTTTTGGATATTTAAATATTTGCAGGACCTCTTTTCTCGGCAAAAGGTCTTCAGGCAAAGCAAAAGGGAAAACAATCAACCCAACCTTATCAAACTAGTAACAGAGAAGGCCTTCGGACAACCCGATTTAAGCCTCAAAGATGGAGTAAGTTTTTTCTTTAGAAAAACTAACCTTAATTTACTGAAATAAATTTAGGCCCTCGGTGAAAGCTACCTTGGATAGCCTATACAATGACCCTAAATCCCCATCGGCATTTGCTGGAGTGCAGCCTTTATGGATCGAAGCTCGCAAGGTGTTGGGTGATCGGGTCGCCAAAAAGGATGTACGGGAATATTTGGAGGGATATCGCACCTACACTCTCTCTCTTCGCAGCCCTCCTCACTCCAATTCTCATCGATTTGGCGCAATCAGTTGCAACCAAAGTATTCAGTAGCAGTGAACAATAGTAATGGCATCCAAACTTGTGCTTGTACCAGAAGAAATTTATCGAGGGCTTACCGCTACCGATACGGGCAATATAAATCTTGACTTTACTCGTAGAGCCTTGGAGAAGACGAAGCGACAGCATATAAATTTTAGCCTAAAAGGGGAACATTTTAATAGGTTTTCAAATGCAACAAGTTTGCAACTAGCGCCGTTATACTTATAGTAATTTTTTGACGATAAATTTTTGATAGGTCAGGATCTCGGGTTAAACTGTTAAATTTTATGTATTAATAACAAATAAAAAATGCTTCAACAAGATTAGCAAATTGCTTTAATTTTATGTATTAAAAAATATGCAGCCGACAAGTTCTTTCATAAATAAACACAATAGATCAGCATGCCAAAGTGAATGACGATGTTGAAGTTAAAAATCAATAAAAATTTTTGACATGGAAACCAATTCAATTTTTGTAATATACAAAAATATTTTTAAACAGAAATTAACATTCAACATTTTTAAACAAAGAATAAAATGAAACACAAAAAATGATTAAAAAAATAAATCCTTTGAATAATTAGTTTAATTGTAGGTACATAATTTATAAATAAGTTTTTAAGCAAAATATAAAACTTATTGGCAGATATGAAAAAGGCAGTTTCCATATAGTGAGCATGAAAGAGTGTTCATAAAGGAAAACGGTAAATTTCTCTATTAAAATAAACAGAAAATATTTAAAAAACATCTATTATTATTTAATATACATTAAGTGCTTATTGAAATTAATGCCCTCTATCACGTTTATAAATATAAGTTTGATTAAATGGAGAAAAAATTACAATACTTTATTTAATTAATCCCCATTTGAACATCAAAATTTAAATTTCAGAAAAAAATCGTTTATTTCATTTATATATTTTTTGCTAAAAACATTATATATAAAAATTTGCTAAACCCGAAAAATATTTAAATATTTCTATAAAAAACAATTATTTTAATTCAATAAATAGATATTATTTAAATGTTATATAATGAATCAAATGAAAAAATATTTTTATAAAAATTGTATTATGATCGGCCGAGCAACCTAAGTTCAAGCAGAGAATTTATATTTAATCTCTAAAAAATCAATCAGATTTCTTTTTGAGGTGATGAATTATTAATTAAATTAATAAAATATATATTTAAAAAACAAACAAACTGAATTCAACTAAAGACATCCTAATAGAAGATGTATCAGAATTTTCTATTTTAGAACAAGGTTTTGTTTTCTTTGATATTATCTATGATTTCCCCGGGTAAAACCCTGATAGTTAATAATTTAGATAAGATCTATATAAAGTAATAATAATTTTTTAATCCATCTGTTAATAAATCAAAAATAAACAGGTAAAAGATTAAAATATTACAAGTTTAAATTGCTAAGTATAGTGGACAAATAATTAAAGAAAAAATTCATTCTCATAAAAAATTATATTTTAATTTTAAACAGAACAATTTATAAATTTTTCTAACTAATAAAAAAGGAAAGAAATTAGGTATATAAATAATGAAATAAATTTGTCTCCTTTTTGTAAAATAAATGTTTTTGGTTTAAAAAATTAAGCAAAAATATTAAATTAAAATTTAAAAAATAATTATTATTAAATTTAATTATTATTTAAAAAATAGATATATATTTTCCTTATTATCTTTGTTATAGAGTCAAAAATTTAATTTTGCCAACAAATGCATCTATTTAACTAATAAAAAGTCATTCAATTATGTTTTTACTGGTAATTTTTATTTTTTTTAATTTTTTAAAATTTTTTTTAAACAATTAGAACTCTAAGATCCAACTGGTAATCGGATAATAACCCAGTCATGGTTTTTGCCTCATTTTTCAATTAAAATAATAATATATTTACTGATATATTAATTTAATTAGCTTAAGCATTTTTGTATTTTTAAACAAATCAATTAAAAATAAGAACGAATTAAAAATCGTAGCCATTATTCCAAAAAATAAAAATGAAATTATAAAAGAAATTCATTATACACAAAATAATTTTATTAAAATAAATTGCTTTTTAGTGATCATTTTTTAAAATTAAAATAGAAACCTCTATGTAAAAATAAATAACCTTCCATTTAAAAATTTTTTCCAAAATTAATTTAAAGAAAAAAAGTATATTTAAAAGTATAACCATTCCGTACCACTCTACTAAGGTTATAAATACCGTACGAAAAAATTTAAACAGAATGACATGACAAAGCCAAGCTACAACCTATGAAATCTTTATAATAAATTAAAAGAAATATTAATTAAATTTATCCGATGTAGATTTGAATGTTTTAATTGTTGTTATAATTTATATCTAACTTGCGCAAAAATTATTTGAATATTTAAAAAAGAAATAATATTTTTAAATTATTACATTTTTATCTATAATTGCATAAAATATATATTTTGAATAAAAATTATATAAATGAAACCAATTATTTATATAATTAGACTGATATTAGGAATAGAATAGATTTAATTTTTTTATTAATTTAAATAATTATTATTTTTTAAAGATAAATAAAATATATAAAGACAATGAATAAATAGTATTTAATCTAAATTATAGCTCTTAAAAGAATATTATACTGTTAAAAATAATTTTTATAAAATAAAGAGATGGCATTGAATAATCAATAGAAATGAATATTTAAAAATAAAAATAAATTATTTAAAAAATTTTAAAATTAATTCTTAAAATTTGTCAAATTACATTATTTAATTTGTAATATTTAACATAAAAATTTTAATTCAATTTATTAAATAGTTCAGAAAAATAATTTGTTTATAAATTAAAGACAATGTTAAAATATATTTTACAATATATTTTATTAAAAAATATTAAATTCTAAAGAATATAAGATTAATTAATTAAAAACAAAAAATAGATTGAAATGTTTTTAAGTTTTCCCTCTAAAATATTATTCTAATAGCAAGTAGTAAAATTTTTACCAAAAATTAATCAATTGATATTGAATATTTGAAATTACTAAAAATCCAAATAACTGAAAATACGCTATATGGACAAAAAATCTTGTTCTTGAATTTTGGAAATTCTAATCGTTTTCCATTCGCAGATTAATGTAGGCAACTAGGTATAATAAGAATATATTTCTTTTCTGAATATTTAAAAAAATAATAATCCTTATAATTTCATGAATAATATAAGAAAAATAATGATTCAAATTTTTATCAAAACGATGCCAGAACATCAATTCTACGGGTTTTATGAAAAGAGAAGCAAGAAATAGGTAATTGAATTTTAAAGAATGATAAAAAATACTAATTCATTATATTTTTTATAAATAAGTTCTCTTAACATAATCTCTCAGAATTCATATATAAAACAATCGAAAAAATCAAAATCATTATTATTTCCACATGATTAATTAATAAAAAGCTTTAAAAATGCTCGTAAAAAAGAAATGTATATATATTTTTGAAATTAAATAGGATTGAAAAATCACCATTATTAAAAATATTCTCAAAATATTAACTATCATAATGAATCATAAATCAAAAAATGATTCAACTAAAAATAAAATTTAAAAAAGTTTACAAAAGTTAAAAGCTCCTTAAAAACATAAAAATAAAATCTTCGTGATTCGCATTTCCAGATGGAAGCTTAGCAATTAATTAATACTACTATAAGATACAATAAAAATAGTAATACGTAATATGCTTATATTCTTATATTTGATAATCGCAGAAAAATAGCTATTCTGTTAAATTTGTATTTTATTTTAGGTATGAACCAGGGCCTTCGGCCCCGGTTGAAAACATTTCATGTTTTGACACTGAGCCTAGCCATAGATATCAACTGTGGTAGGTAGCCGTCTGCGTTGGGCTCGGCTTAGCATTGAGCTTGCGACTACGGCGCAAGCCCAATACTAAGCCTCGCATAGGGGGTGGGGTTGAGGGATGTATTGTTATTTAGTTGGCGAATAGGGAATACCGGAATAGTATAAGAGTATGGTTTTTAACAGACATTCCCATCTATATACGGATAGACCCATATCTTATATCAGGGACCTCCATATTCAAGGTCCATTAAACGAATACTTTAATAAATAATTTAAGCCGGAAACAATGAATAATTTATTCATTGAGTGATATATCTGTTAAAAAATCTCGAAGCAAAGATCTAAAAATACCAATCAGACTTGGTTGAATGCAAGATAAAAGAAAAGGCATGTTTTAAACTGAAATTAAATATCTGAAATTAACTCTTTTATGAAGGAATTGTAGATATATTTTACATAGAATCTTCTATATATTTATAGTAGAGATAAAATTTTCATTTTTTATTATTGTATGAAGATCTTGAATTATTAAAAAAGAAGAAATCTATTTAGTCATTTGAGATAGCTGTTTTTTAGATACTCAATGATTCTTTATATTTTTTTATCATTTTTCTCATATTTCAAAGATAAAATTTTATATTTTAAAATTCTTTTAAAATTATTTAGACGATTATAATGTGTTTCTTATTGATTATGCTTATTTTTTCATTTTTATTCATATTTTACATTTAATTATTAATGCTAGTAAATAATATGGGGAATAATATTTTATTTATAATGTTTTTTCCATTGTATAAATTATTTTTTTCATTTATTTCTATTTCTCCATATTATAGTGATTTTTAAGTAAATTCCATTTAATTCTTATATTATGTTTTTGGAGATTCATAAAATATAAGGAATTCCATCAGGAAAGGATGAGTTAATGAGGGTAAGTTTTTAAGGATACCTGAAATTGATAGGACATCAAAATTAATTTTGGAAAGTATAATGGGAATATCACATTTTTCATCTATTTGCTGATATTCCCTAGGACAAAAATTATTTGAAACACCTTCGCCATCAAATTACATTTGTCAGAAAGAGACCTAAAACAATCCTAAAACAATGCTAGGTCCTTTAATCTTGTCGCTTAGAAATTTTAAACATTTTCTTGGTATTGTTGCAGAACAATTAGGTGGCTTATAGACACAAACAAAACTTTGTATGAACTATTTACATAAAAATTATGATACATAAAAAAGATACATAAAAACTATTTTAATACTATTTAAAAGCAAAAAATTAAAAAATAAATAAAAATTAAAAAAAATATAATAGCATATAGATAAAATTATTTTTAACTCAAATGCAATTTGATTATCACTTAATAAAGACTATTTTATAAAAAAATATAAGGAGATATACACACATGAGAATTTGTAAAACATATTTATAACAACTAATATATGTATTGAGATTCACAATTAAATTGTTTTTGATTTTTTGATTAATGATTAGAGTTGGAATTTAAACTATTTTTTTGAAAAAATGTTTTCACAATTTACAAATTATATATGAAAAATAAATTTAATTAAAGGAAATAAATATAATGCTCTCTAAAATAGGCATTTTAAACAGTAATATGAATAAAATTTTATGGTGATTTTTTGGTTAATAATAAAAATTCCTTATAATAAAAAATTAATAAAGTAGAAGAGCTAATAATATAAATATTATGATCACATTAGATAATAAAAAATGAGAATCAGAATAAAAAAGTTTACTGAATTAATTTATAAACTAATCTAATCATGTTAAATAAAGCTAAAAAATCAACTTATATTAATTAAATCATGTGAAATTTTTCATAGAAAAAGAAAATTATAAAAAAGATTCGATGAAATATAAAATTACAAGATAAATTAAAAATATCTAAAATTTTATGATAAAAATTAGGCAAATAATGTTATTAAAATTAAAAATATATAATAATCTAGCATTTATAAATAGATAATTAGTATATAGTTAATATAATTATGGAATAATTTCATGATGATAAACAAAATGCTTAAACCAATTCAATAATTTATTTATATCTTTTAAATGAGTGGATTTATAAAAAATAAAAACATAAATCTATTATGTAAATTATTAGAATATAAATAGTAAATGAATCATTAATGCTATATTCTATTGTAGATCTTAATGAGAATTTATTGATCAAACAGGCGGAGAACAATGGTCAGAACGTAGACCTCCACATTCATCTGGCAGTTTTATGCGAATCAATGAAGGAAGCCGCAATGAATTCAATAACAATAAAATTGCTATTAGTAATTCAAAATAAAATAAAAATAAAATAAAATTGCAAAGCTATAAATTATTAATATCAAAATTATTATATGTATATCAAATAATAATCTAAAATAATAATAAAAAATTTTAAAATTTTATAACCTCGACTTTTATTTATTTTAAAATACATAAAAATTAAAATAATATAAAAAATCAATAAAAAGGAATCTATATTTATAAAATAATTATATTAAATGATTTGTATATTAAAAAATAAAAATTTGGAGACATTAATGGAAGGAAACAAGAATTTTATTATATTCTATTATTAAAGAATCATGTATTACGATAAATATGTATATGAAAGTGAATTATACTTTTCGATAAATGTGAAAAAGAATACATTAATAAAATTACTACATGAAAAAAAGAAAATTAATTATTTTTTAAAAATATATTTTTATGCACAATTTTATGTTTTATAGGGTAAAATAAAATTAAGTAGGATATAATTGATTAGCAAACCAATGATCATTATGTATTGACCAACTTGAAGGATTGTATTTAGATATCAAGAAAAATTTGAAAAAAGCTATAGTATATGATTTTAAGAAAAAATATATTTACTTTCATCGGTATATTAGCTTAAACATGTAAAATTCTAAATTATAATATATGGAAGATGCTGTTTTTCCTGTCCATTTACGTTTTGATTCCATATAAAAACATAATTTAATTAAATTTTCATCTAAATTCAATTATTTGATTATAAAAACTTTTAAATAATCTTATTGCAAAATTATAAAATTAATTAGAAGAAAATTTACAGAAAAATTTTTGTCTTGCTCATATAATTAAAATTAAATGCTCATAATCTTGATAGAAATTATAAATTATATACAAATTTTTTTGCTTATTTGTCATTTATTCAGCCTTATATTGTCAAATTCGTTCAAACATTAAAATTAATAAATAAAAAACTAATCAACTAATTAAAGAAATTTTTCCTCACATTTTAATAATCTCATCAATTTTTTTTATATAACAGTCACCATAATAAACTAAAAATAATATATATTATATGTTCCTGAAAAAAATTATGATTTATACAATGAGATTTTTTATTAAAATTAAAAAAATTACTCAATAAAAGAAGTATTAAAAATTATAAATATTAAGTTGGATAAATTAATTATGTAAAAATTTCAAAAAATTAATTTAATTAATAAAATAAAATATAACTATTTGATTTATAAATATAGAAGAAATAAATATTAAATTATATTAATTTCCCTTATGAGTTTAAAATAAAATTTATATTAAATACATAGATTTAATTAGATTATTTCTTAAAAACGCAAAAATTTTCGAAAAGAAAAAACAACGAAGGTGAAGTGATGAGTCGTTATCGGGACACACCAACCCAACATGTCGGTTCTTCAGAAGTGAGAATTCCATTAAATATTATTTTAATGATTTTTCAGTGGTATTGGCGATTTGGAACGTAATTGATCGATTCATCATCGTAACTATAGAATTAAGATTTATAAAATAATTCCCCTTATGATGTGGCCGTAAAATAGATTGCAGAAGTAAACGGTAATAAAAACACACATATAAAGAAAATTGGGATGTGTTTATTAAAATAAGACCATTCCTATGAAAAAAAAATTAAAATCATATGATGAGAAACTCTGAAATATGATATTTACATTGAATTTCACCTAGCTACTGAATGCGGAGTTACATGATTTATATATATATAAAATTATTTTAACTTCAACAACTATTAAAAAATAAACTAATATGTTATAAAAGGTCGAGAGAAAATTAGGATTTTTATAAATAAAAAATCAATAAATAAATAATTGCATTTAAAATAAATAAAATTATAATTTAGAAAAATCCTCACAGTCAATTAAGTTCACAGTCAGTTAAGTTAATATTTTTAATTTTTTTTTCAAAAATTAAAAAAAATACTGAAGAAAATATTAGTGATCATTCCTATTATTATAAATTTTATAAATTGATTAAAAATCTAAATACCGAATCTTCTTATATAACATGGCCGAATTAATATTTTCACAATAATAAATCAAAAAATTAGATAAATAATATATTATAAACTATGGAGTTAAAATTAAAGTTAATTTAAAATTTTAGATAAATTTAATTATATGAGTCTAATTATCCCGTTTCATCCGAATTCATTAATAATTGATTTGATTAATTTTATATTTATTATCAAAATAAACAATAATTCCACAAGTTCATATATTCTCATATTTATTAATTTATTTTATTAAAAATTAGTTTTTTAATGAAATTATTACAGGAGGTTATACAAAATTTATTCAGCCAGCAGATGTCACAAGAATGTTTAGTTAATTGATGTGCTGATCTAAATCGAATTAATATTAAAATTTTGATAAAATTTTTATTTTGTTAAATATTATTTTATATTAAAAAAATTTAAAAAACTAAAAAATTAGTTAAATAAGAAAAACTGAAAAATAAAACATAAAAAATATTTTTAAAGAGCATTATTAAATGGCAATAATAAGGTTACATATCAAATAATAATAATCAAACATCAAAAAATTATGAACTTGCCTAAGATTAAAATTTTTATAAAATAATGGAATCAAATTTAAAATTATATATAAAATATGGTTGTTGGTTTTTTCTTTATATTAAAATACATAAAAAATAGAAAAATAAATTGAATTATATTTAAAAAGAAAATTTTATAAAATAAATTAATAACAAAAAATATTTACTTTATAGTATTATAATTCCAAAAGTTGAAATTAATTAGAAATTGGAAGAATAGCTACACACTTGAAATTTTTTTTTGCAGAAAAGCATCATTTGTATTTGGTTGTGTCTTCGCCGCTCACCTTCTTCGGATGGTTTGGAGAATACTTATAAAAGATATAAATACAAAAGAATCTCCACTACCAAAAAGAATCCCGGTGCAAACAATTAAAAAAATCATTTTTTTTCATTCTCCTAACCATTAAATAAATTAAATTTTTATATTACTATAGTGATGAAAAAATAAAATTGTAACACAAAAGATTTTAAAAAAAATCAATTCTATTTGTTACCAAATGAATCCATTTATTTGCGATTTATTTGCTAATGATATTATATTATATTTTTATAACGATAGCTCACTAATGTTATTTAATTAAATAGAAATGAATTCTATCTTAAAAGATGTATCTTTATTGCAAAAAAACAAAAGTAATAATTAAGTAATTTTTTATTTAAAAATTGAACAAACGATAAACAAAAATTTTGAATTGTAAAAACATTAAAAACAAAGATAATATTTATTCATATGTTAATTATATGAAATAAATATATATTAAAATTTATTAATATATTATTAATTATTAAATAAGAAATATATATAAAATTATTAATATAATATTTATTGTTAAAATAAGAAATATATAAAATTTAAATTGATTATAAAAATCCATAAATAGTTTAAAAAAAGATTTGGAAAGACTTCTGCTAGAAAATGAAAACAATCTGTCGAATATTTTTAATATTTTTTATATTATATTCATAAATTACTAAAAACAATTTTATTTAATGATCATCAAAACTTAAGAAAAACCAATATAAATTCCATTAATAGTTGATGATAAATTAAGCAATTGATATTTAATTATAATATTACTTAACTATTAGAGAAAATTCATAATTAAAATTCATTATTTGGTTTTCAAGAATCTTTAAAAATAATGCTACCAAAATGCCCTCTTTATTCACAGCAAGTTCATCTACTTTAAACTGTAAGTTAAAAAATAAAATTAAAAAAGATCTAAAATGAAAGAATTGACATTTAATCTTAACAGATTTAATTGAGATAATTAAAAGAAAGATCTTAAAATATAATTTGTAAAAAATGAATTTAATTTTTGACATCTAATTTAGTATTAATGAGTTATGGTAATTATGTAGATGAATAAATTGCTAGAATTTCTAAAGAGCAAAAATTTTCATTAAATTTTATATTAAATATTATTTTTAATAATTTTTATAAAGAATATAAATTTTTTATTTTAAACTATATATAATCGGTAAAAATTAATTTTAATCCATCATGCTTGAGAAAAAATGGTGTAATCATAGTTTTAGAAAAAATTTACTGAAAATCAATATACTCTATTAATTGTTTAGCGCACAAACTTCATTATGCAGTCACAGATGGGCTAAGGTATACAAAAATGATAAAAAATTTAAAAGATAAATTATCTAACTCGATTTAAAAAAGGAATGAGAAGTATTGTTTTAGCATATTTTTCATTTTTCCTCACAATTATAAGAAGTTTTATTTATTAATATAAATTTTTAAAGGTTAATAATAATTAAAATCGACGGGTAATTTTTCCTACAACTGAATATGTGCATACTTATGCTAATAAAATTTTTTTTTAAAGAATTATCTCTTATTGATAGAATAATATCATATAAAATACATTAAATTAAATATTAACAATGTAAATTATTAAATATTTTTTTAAAATTGTTAAATTATTGTAATACGCTATAATCTCCAAAAAACTTTACTATGCTGTAATAATTAGCAATAAATAAATCAGATTTTTTAAAGAAATTATTTTGAGGCAATATTTGAGGCAGATTCATAGTTTTTATTTTTGGAGTTTCCTTCCCTTATTAACTTAAAATTAATTACATTTAATTGGAGCATTGAGGTCTCACTTCAATTGCTAGGATTGGTTTAGGTAATTTACATTCCAATTTTAATTGGATGAAATTAAACGAATTCAATATTACAGTATATGTCCATAAAAGTAAAAATGGTAAAATAAAAGTAGAATATTTATCGACTAAATTCTTCATAAATTACATTTTTTCATCCTAAGACTTTTTATATGTCATTTTATATTAGCAGTGTTTTGTATTGCGCAGTATTTTGTATGAGAGTCTAATAAATATTAGAATAAAAAGCAAATGGAGCTTTTGGGAATGCTAACCGATAAAGGGTCATATAATTATATTTTGAAGCACGTAAATTAATTAAAAATGGTAATATTTAAAACATAAAATGCAAAATTAATAATCATATATAGAAAATATGGCCTTCTTAATTTAAAATATTTTACAACAAATATATTAAATACATAAATTTTCATACAAATATTTAATATTGTTTTTAATATATAAAAAATATAATCTCAAAAATATAAGACAAATTTACGTTAAATATTTGATTAAGATAATAATATACTTTCTATACCACGAAAATATTTCTTTAAAAGGAAGATATCGAAACGATAAAATTTCTTTAAACGGAAGATATCGATTTAATGGGGAAAATATGCAATAAATAATAATTAAAAAATTAATAATTCTAATTAAATAAATTAAAAATTCAGATAAAGAATAATTTAATAAAAAAATATAATTAAATCAACGAAAAAATTAATTATTATTTGAAATCTTATTAAAATTTTAAAAAGTTAATAAGTGTTATTTTTTCTAAATTAAATCAGTTTAATTATAAAATATAAAAAATAAATATTCAAAATTGGAAATTCATTGATATTCAATTTTTAAAATTACTAGAAAAACCAAAATGACACTTGAATTCTCCCGAGAGCAGATTCACTTTGATTAAAATTTTAATAAAGAATAAAATAAAATAATTTAATAAAGAATGAAAAATATATTTTTTTGAGTATTGTTGTAATTTAATGGTGCTGGATTAAATATATGTTTACTATACCGATTCTTCAGCACCAGTCTCTACGATTTTATTTCATAAAACAAATCAGGGAACAATCAATCCAGGAACTCTTCCATCAGATAAAAAATTTTAATATATTCAATCTTAATTTTTTAATATTTTTATATATAAATATTTGTAAATTTTTATATTTCCTAAATTAATTTAATTTTTTGATTTTCATGTTTTTATAAAATTTTTTGTTATTTTAAAAATTTAACTCTATTATCTCTGAGTATTTTAAATAAAATATTTTTTAATTAAAAATAATTATTAATAATAAATTTTTGCTTAAATTATATTTTATTTATTTTGTAAATCATTGTTCAAATATAATTATCATAAAATTAAAAAGATAACTATACATATTTCTAAATATATAATGGATTAATATATATATCTACCTATATATATATATATATATCTAAATTAAAAACAAACAATAAATTTGAAATATTATTCTAAATAATGATAAAAATACAAAATACCTCAAACATTTAAAGAGAAAAAAATGAAAAATCCTTTTATATCAATGGCTTGATGTATCATCTACTAAAGCAAAAACGGGTTTTGATTAGGCTGGGATTACGGTAACCTTTCTGATCAGTTCATCCGAATTGATTCATGAACGTGGTTTATCCTAGAAGTGATAATTGCTGAAAAAATGGTAGTACTAATTATTAAAGAATAAAAAAACCAAATAAAGTAATATTAATTTAATTTTTTAAAAATAATTCTCATGCAACTACTTCATGAATAAAACAAATTGCTAATGATTATTCAATAATTAAAAAAGATTAGGAGAAATTTAATATGGTTAAATTAAAGCATCAATTTTTTAAATTTATATCGAACTACTAATAACTAAGTAATATAATAATTTTAAATGAATTTCAATAAAAGATTTGTATAAATAGAATAAAAAACAATTTATTTGTTAATTAAATTTAATATTATTCACATAAAACTCGAAAAAAAGATGGTTTTTTAAATCAAAATTATAAATAAATATTTAAAGTGAAATGAAATAAAAAAATCTATATATAATGATGACAATAAAAATCATTTTTAATCACGAACTTCAAACACTTTGTAATTTCTTTAAAGCGCATATATGAACTAGAGATAATCTTAAAGATAAAAAAGAATTAATTAAAATTTATGATAAATGATAAAAATAATTTATTAAATATTTTATTTTAGTAAGTGATGCATAAATTTAAAAAATTAACTTTGGTTAAAAATTTCCAGTTAGATCAGCATAATTAAAAAATATATAAGTATAATTATTTAGTAATGAATATATGTACAATCATAATAATATAAAAATATCACCTATATTTCTTATACAACAGAAGGATTAACACCCTTTATAATCTATTATATTATTAATAATTAAAATAAATTATAAAATAAACATTCTTCCATAAAAATTGCCTAGTTTATCTTAACTATATTGATTCGTTCTGTAAATTTTTCCAATAACTTAATATGAGTAAAAATCGGATAAATTAATTTAGCCAAAATTTATAAAAATATTTGCCTTTTAACCAAACAAAATTTTTGAAGCTTTACAAGCTTTGAAAGCTTAATCTTGCGCAAGATTAATCTTGCAAACAAATTTTGCAAGATAATAAAAAAATTATTAAGTAAAGTCAATAAATTTCGACAAAAATTTGTCTGTATTTTTTGTATAAAAATGGTGCATCAGCTCAATTTTTATTCATTTTACTATTAAAAATTAATGTTTTCAATTAATAATCGATATATTGGACTTTAGAATTTGCAAAATGATCAATTAGGTACAGCATAAGACCTTTGTTTGAAATCATTGTTTGGACGTAGTCATGTATAAGCCAAATTTTTTTCACTCTCATTGGGAGATTGAACCAGAAATTAATAAAAATTTTCCAAAATAAATTTAATAAGAATTTTGGAATAAAAATCAGATTTTAATGTTTGTATAAATCAAAAGGTAAATAAAATTAAATTGAAAGCAAGGGAGCTCCCAAAGCTCGCAATGATTTGGCGTTTTTCGGAATTTATAAGCATTAATTGAATTTTATAAAAATAGAAAAATTCCTAAATTTATGTACAAATAAAATGTATTATTTATAAATATATTTAAAAGAAGAGCACCGTAAATGGTGAAGATATATTAGAAAAACATATGTATTAATTTTATAATATTTAAAATATGTTATATAATGTTAAATAATTTACAAAGTTTTGAGTTTTTTATATACAAGCTATGTTAGTTACAAATAATTTATGCGAATCAATTTTAATTACAAAATTTATTGAAAAATAAGTTTTTTATATAAAACATTTAATGAAACCAATAATTAAATAAAAATAATTAAGAGCATTGGACCTTTGCAAAACAACTAAATTACAAACATTATATACAGAGAACTAAAGAAATAATCATTAATATTAATAAAAATTTTATTTTAATTGCCTTGTATTTCCGATTGTGAAATATTCAAGCGAAAAATTGATCCCCCTGTGAATGTTACTAATCAAACGGACTTACAACAACATCAACAATTGAAATATCAACTTGGAACTCACCTAGCTTCTATCTGAATATTTTAAAATAAAAATATAAAAAATTAAATAAATAATAAATCTAAATATTTTTTAAAGCAAAGAAACTAAGAATTTAGTTATCTATTTTTATTAACATAAGAATATCAAAATAAATTCCTATTATAATTTATTAATATATAGGTTATAATAAAAAATATATAAGTTTAAAGATAATTTAAATAGATTTTAAATTTTCTAATAGATAAATAATATAATTCCAATTGATTTATATAATATAATAAAAAATTATTAAAAAACTGAATTCTTAGCTCAAAAATATAATCTAAATAAATTTTTAAATAGTATCTCCTTTTAAATAATCTAAATTATTTAAAACAAAGAAGGAATATTTTTTATAAATTAAAGAATCCTAACATTATTTGATAATTGTCAGCATAATAACATACAGAAAAACAAAAGGTCAAAACAAATTATTCATTTTTTATATTATTTTTTATTCAATAAGTAATTTAAACATAAAAATATTTTAAATATTTATAAAATTACAAATATTGTTCTTTTAATAATTAATAACAAAAATAACAAAAAATGGAAATAATAATATATTGAGAAAAATAAAAAATTAATAATTATATTTAATAATTTTAATTAAAATAATAATGGTTTTGTTAAATTTATTATACTAAAATTTTCGTCAATTTAATAATAATTAAAATAAATAAAAAATAAGCAAATTATAATTAATATTGAAAAATGAATCGATATTGGGTATTAAATTTATTATATTTTTATTTATATCAAAGAGATATCATGTCAATTTATCAATATTTTAAACTTCTTGAATAGAAAAATAGATGATTATGAAAAGTGATGAATTTTTATATATAATTAGGGATAAAAAACTAATAAATATTTTTATTGGCCCAAGAAACTTGAAAAGATTAACGTCATTTCAAATAAAATTTGAATACCAGAGTAACTTTGCATTTTAATAGCAAAGGCAAGCAAAGAAAAATGGAAATCAACTATACTCTTGAGCCTATATGACTAATAATTTCCAAATTGAAATATATTAATTGAAATAAATTAAAATTAGGATTTAACGAAGTATTAATTAAAATAATTAAAATTAGTATTTAGTGAAATACCCAAAAAGATTAGCTTTAATTTATAATCAAAATAGCATAACGAATCAATAAAATATCCAAAAATACTTTTCAATTTATCTATTTGACAAGATATAACTCTACAAATTTTACCTTTAGCAGTTGATTAAAAAGAATCTAAAGTCATTTACTTATTTTATAAAAAAAAGAAATAATTATAAAGAATAAATTTTTAATTTTAATAGAATAATATTAAATAATAATTTTAATTGAAACTTGTTATAATACAAAAAAAGTTAAAAAATAAATTATACCTAAAAATTTAAATATAGGGATCAATGATTTTAATTGATAATTTTATAAAACAAAAAATTTCAATAAAAAAATAGATAAGAAAGAAATTTAAAAAATTCTTTAATCATATTGAGCATTAAGCATTAGATCGCTGTAACAAGCACCATAAAAATTATCACCGAAGTTGAGATAATCTTTATAAAATATTTATTAGAAAGTAAATTCTCAAATAATTCATTCAATTTACAAGGAGATGATCCCGGCGGAATCCTTGCGGTTATGCCGCTGTAACACTGGAAAAATATTTTATAATTGTTTTAACATTTGAATTTTTTGTCCATATTATAACCCTATATTATATGCATATGATTTAATATTTTTCTCAATTTATTCTTCCATAAAATGCATAAAAATATATAGCTTGTTTCATACTTAGCTCGTAAAAGACAACTGGTCAAAGGATATTATGTCCATGAACAGGCTATCCCATTGTTGCGCTAAATACAAAAAATACGTACAAACGTAAAAAAATACGTAAAAAAGTAAAAAAAAATTCTAAACTAGGCCGACCTCAAATTTTTAACTAGTAATTATTAAATTCCGACTAAAAAGATCAAATTGATTCGAAATTTCTTTTATAATTGTTCAATTTCGTGAAAATATTAAAAATTTATCTTTAGATCATTCGAACTTTACTTTTTCGATAAAATTTTTGATTTTCAGTTAATGTTAAAATTGTGATCTCCATCTGAATTTTATTATTTATGCAGCAAATGAAAAATAAAATATTAATGAATAATGCGAGTAATTTATTTTATTAGCAGTTTTTTTACCATAAATTTATTATTACATATGAATAATTTTATTTTTATTCTCTTTCTCAAATTTTTTTTACTATAATAATTCTTGTCGCCACGGGAAACTCGCCGCTCTGCCCAGGGAACACGGGGAAAACGAGGGGCTGGAGAGCGGGGAGGGGCGGCAAAGGGTTGGATAGTGCCTGGGGGAAGGGTGAGCGGCACCACCGGCTTTTTGGCTCAGCCGGAAACCATTGGACTTCTGGTTGACCGGGGAAGAGGAGTTTGGATCCCCGAGACCCTCCTGTTACTGCTTGAACTCGATGGGGGGTTCGGAGAAATTCCCCCAAATCCCAAGTTCAAATCCCTCCCAAAATTCAAACACGCTTTCCGCACAAAATTTATGAGAAGAGCAAAAAACGAGGGGAAATTGGACGATCAAGAAGAATGATGAGAGGGTAGAAGC
>LDKF01002194.1:5013-29786 GCA_001026735.1 Rotylenchulus reniformis | reverse complement strand
CTGAAAACATTATTAGGGGTGCATTTTTTGAATCGGCGACCCCATTCTTAGGGGTGCTTTTTCGGCGGTAGGAGGCAAAAAAACGGTAGGCGGTAAACGGTAAACGGTAGGGCCAAAAAGACGGTATTTGGCGGTAAACGGTAGGCGGTAGACGGTACGATATCCAGCCCTGTTCCATACCATCAATTCTTGTCGCACTTTTTCAAAATCATCCTTCCCGTTTTTGTTGCCGGGACCGATGAATCCCACGCGAACGAGCAGTTTCGTTCCGTTTTCTCCAGTCAATTTGAACGCTCTAATCGGCATCCAATCGGCAAAATGGCAAATCTCGTGCGGAATAAGAGTCTAAAAACTTGATTTTATTACGATATTGATTCAATAAAGAGTCGCGTTTAATTACTTTTTATTAATTCCTGAATTATTCGGAGACTTTTCTACCAAGTTTTAATTGGTTTCAGAATAACAATTTTTATTTGTAGTCTAATAATTAATCGTTTCAACGCTACCTTGGACCAATCCAGCAGCGGGTGAATCCCGGTGAGGTTCAGTCTATTGTAGCCCTGCAAAGGCCGAATCCGGGTGGACACTACGCCAAAAGTACAGTTGAACACCAGTGCTTCCAGCTGCTTGTCCATGGACCCACTCAAATTGAAATGGTCTTGGACGGGGGCATGGTAGAAATCGTCGTCCAATAATAATCCGGATGCAAGGCGGCCCGGTAAATGGGACTGAAATATCGAATATGAAATGTACGTATCCAAAAGGGCGGCATTGAAATATGATTATTGCAAAAAAATGTTCTCACTTTTTTATGATTAATAACAATTTATAGTTTATAGCAGTTTGTTAGAACCACCCGTTTTGGTCGATTTTTAAGAAATGACATAGCACCGGTTTTTATTATTTTTCACATTTTGTTTATGCGTATATATATAGGTGCTCCAGTTTTTTATCCTATAACTACCGAACAACCTTTTTTGCTAGAAGATTGTTTTTTCTTTACCATCAGTTCTTGTCGAACTTTCTCAAAATCAGCCGCTGCATTTCTGTTGCTTGGACCAATAAATCCAAAGCGGACCCTTCCGAAGTCATCTTCATCATCTTCCTTCAATTTGAGCGCCCTAATCGGCATCCAATCGGCAAAATGGCAAATTTTGCGCGGAACAAGAGTCTGAAATTTTGCATTTATCATGATTATGATTGCACAGATTTTTATGTATAAATTTTTTTATTCTGATCTATTTTTTCCAATATTTTTTTTGTACAGATTTCTGTTTTAACCCACCGGTGCCACTGTTGAGGTCGTACAGAGTTGAAAATTGTCCACAGTTCTCTGCATTCGGTCAAAAAACTATCAAAATGAAACATAAATTATACGTTTATTTGTTAGAAAAACTGTTCAGATGTTTAATTTTATTATAAATTAATTTTAATTGAATTTTAGAAATGTAAAAACTCATTCTAGTTTATTAATTGGAAAAAGATTGATTATTCTGATGCGTTAAGATAAAGGTGAAAAATCCAGATTATTATTTCATGCGCTTATAATTTATTTTGAACGATTATTCTGTGGCGTTTGTTTTATACACCTCCCCTCCTTGGTTAGACGATATTTGAGGATCTAACAAATAAAATTTAAATTAAATTAAATTTTTATTGGTTCTCAAGATTTTCACATCATTTAAAAGTTGAGATAGTTTTAAGAGTTTTTGGTTAGAAAAAAGAGTCGGGTTCGTAGATACTCAATTGTCGGGTCCTCAAGTGTCGTTCACCATCCCCCCCATCTCCTTGTAAAATCTCCATTTTGTTATTTTAGCAAAAATCATTTTTAATCTTCAATTTTTCATATATGATTTATATTATTTTTAATCTTTCATATAAGATTTTATTCATATATGACATATAAGCTTACAAATACGCGGAGTTGACATGTGCTGTTAATCTTGGTCCAAATGTGCATCTCTTCACCATTGTCCAACTGCATCTTGGGTAATATGTCCCAAGAAAGTCGAAACAGATGTTGATGGTTCTAAAAAAGATAGTTTTATGGTATTGGTGTAATATATTTATTTTTCATCGAAACGACCTTAATATAAATAAATATATTTAAAAAAAATTATTCATGATTTTTAACATTCTAATCCATACTTGGCCCTCTGAAAAAATTAAGCTTTCTTAATCATATTTGTATTACCCTGAGTTTGTTGTTGCGTTGTCCTCCCATCTTCTTCCATTCCGTGTAACTCTCATCGTTGCCGGATAATGGAATCTTGATAAGGACAGGATTTTCCTGTCCAGCAACCGGAAAAACATCCATTTGGTCTACACAGATGTCTAAAAATTTTAGGACCTCCATATATACGATTCATGAATGCTGATTTGATTATGCATTTTATCCAAAAAAAGCTTGAAGTGGCAAAATTTACAGTAATTTAGGAACCTTAAAAATGGAAATACTATAGCTAGATTTTAGGATGTAAATAATCTAGCCAAAAATAATTTTATCAAATTAAATATAAAAAAACAAACGAAACCTCGATTGTCAAAGTCATTGACCAAAAAGGCAGCCGGATCCGCCTTGTCATGCACTTCATCATTGTGGAGCATCAACGTGAAGTTGGTCATTGGCAATTTGTAACTGAATAATTATCAAAAGTGATAAGAACATCTCATATCCTTTAAAAATTTCAGAAATTATTGAAATTCACCAATCCCCAATTAGTCTACTTGAAATTTCTATATAATCGTCAAGGATCCCTGCTGATGGAAATGTTGGAGCTACGATCTCCACTTTAAATCAGTTATGGAGACGATTGATAATTAATTTTTTGAAGTGTAATAGATCGAGTTTCAAAGACTAAGCTAACTAATTTTTTATTTTGTAACCCCATACTTCACTGCTAACCTTCCTCCGATGGACATTCTGAAATCCAACTCATCATTGCCCTTGCCATATCCGATCCAGAGTCCATGCCACGGCGTGTTTCCCATTGAACATCCCTCGTTTCCTCGGCATCGCTTTCGGATCCGATCGCACATCCTGGTGATCGGATGATTGGCCAAGTTCGGGAGTGACCAATGGGTTGTCGGAAGCGAGAGGCCGATGCTCTTGCCTGGGTCCAACTGGCCAGGGTAGCACAAGTACACACTAGTAAGAGATGGTATTAACTGTATTTCTGAGTTTTATCCCTAAATATTTAATTAATTTGTTTAAAAAAACAAAATAATGGCCGAGAAGACTATTATTGCTAGAGATGGACTATACTTTTCTTTTTATCTTATAGTGTCTTGTTACAATACCTAAAAGAAGACAAATATTGGGACCCTATCATAATTTTTCATTTCATAAAAAAGCGCCATATCATTGCTCGAAAAGAAAATTTTAAATAAGCTTAATTAGCCCAGTCGAATAACAGAAATTTTTCTTTTTTTAACCTATTTCAAAAATAATTTATTTTTTTCGAAATTATCGAACAATATATTTTTTAGCTTTTTTGCATATTTTTATCTTTTGAGGTTAAGATTATTAAAGTAGCTAAAAGCTTTAAAAGTCTCCATTTCAAATGGTCAATGTAGCATTAACATCCTAATGCTATCTAGCATGTCCTCTTGTGACATTTAGATNTGATGATTAATCACATTGCCGACTACATACACTAGGGTGCCTCCATTTCCAAATATCCTATTAATACATTCATATTCCTGAATCCGATTTGTAATTAATAATATTCTGGTGGGAAAATGATTGAAAATCTTCAAAAAAGAATTAAAAAATTGAATAAAATGCAAGATAGAAATTGACAAAGTGAATTTTATGAGTCTCAAGCTACCTTATTACCTCTAACCCCTTCCAGCAGAGAGAAGTTCATTAGAGGGGTGGGTGGTTTGGAGGGAGCGGTCTCATTAAAGGTATTACGGTTCCATGTAACGGAATAAAATTTTAAATAACTGATGTGTTTTCCGTGTTTTTTCAAGGTCGTTTTATCATTTTCGTCTATAGAGTTAAAAAAAATGAAATTTCCATTTAAATATAAATAAAATATAAGCAAGGGCGCCTATTTCGACTTTTTTTAAAGTAATTTTTGGAGATATTTTAATCTATTGTGCACATTTATTATTAGCACTTTTCATATATAAACTTTGAAAGATCATGCATTAAAATGAAAGCCTAATAGATTAAAGCATTAAAGTATCTGGGAAATTATAAATAAGGAGCCTGAAATTTTGGAAATATCCCGGGCTAGCAACAGCGACAATTAGGAGGATTAGGAATCCCGAAATTTTTTGTAAAAATTTCGTAAAAATTATTCTGATTAATAGGGTTTCTACGTATGTATTTTTTCTGTATTTTAATTAAGTTTAAAAAACATATATTTTATTATTCCAAATTCTACTGTATAAATGACAAAATTTAGACGAATTCATGCCGCAAGGTAATTCAATGAAAACAATGTTCCGATCAGTTTTTTAATCATCAACATTTCATCCATTCTTTTGCATCAAAATCGTACAGACACTCTTCCACCTTTTCTCGGTTTACCGGAATACTCATGCGGCTGTTTTCATCCTCAAGAATGTATTTGTCGGCCCAATTTCCTTCCAAATGCATTGAAGAATTGAAGTATTGAAGAAGTGATTTTTGTAGGTCCCAAGCTACTGTATTACCTCTTCTTCCTCCAGTAGAGGAGGGTTAATTTGAGGGGTAGGTGATTTGGAGGGAGGGGTCTCATTAGAGGTATTACGGTATCCACATGGCAGAATAAAATTAATTAATTATTTAAATAATTTATGTGGTTTCCGAGTTTTTCAGGGTGTGTTTTTATCGCTTTCGCCTGTTATACCTAAGAAAATGAAGAAATAAAGACAAATCCATTTTAATATAAAAAAGGTAAACAATGGTGCGTATTTCGGTTAAAATAGCCTAATATTTTATTAATCCAATTTCAGTTGTAAAAATTCTAAAATTATGCCGAATTCCAACAAATAGATTAAAGAAAATGTTCGATATCAACATTTTATCCATTCTTTGGCATCCAAATCGTAGAGACACTCTTCCACCTTTTCCCGGTTGACCGGAATTCCGGAATACTCTTGCGGCTATTATCGTCTTCAAGAATGTATTTATCGGCCCAATTTCCTTCCAAATGAAGCGGTTTCTTCCGATGTTTGGGTTCGGAAGCGTCCAGGATGGCCACATCGAAACGGGGCATCATGAACTTGGTACCCTGACAATCATACTCCACGACAAACAGGCCGAACACTACGAATTCGCTCGGCTCTATAATAGAGTGTTATAGGTAAGATAAAGTACCTATATTGAAGCTCATCCTTCATTTCACATAAATTTATTTCACAAAAATGTTTGTTCACGTAAAAATTATTCCGCATAATATTAATACACACAAAAGAAGAAATATTGTACACGTATGATTAAATTCAGAAATGACTCGCCAAAAAATGATCGGTAGATCTATTCAAATGACCAATGTAAAATTGTATTTTTTGAGAAATTAAAAATTATGTATCTATTTCTTCTTTTATGTAAAATAACAATTAGGTGAAATAAATTAATGTGTTGGTGAACTTATTAGTTAGAATTACACCGTCGGTGATGAAAATATGACATACTGACAATGTTTAGATTTTCAATCACTTTGATATGTCAAAAATAGTAATGAAGTTCAGAAATTAATGAACCCATAACCCTAGAGAAGTTATTCATGTTTTTTGTCCATAGTTTGAAAAATTTCCATATTTTTATCCCTTTTTGGCAATTTTTGGTCAAATTTTATGGCCATATTTTACTAATTTTTGTCCATATTTTTCCGAGCCCTAATGCTTGGAAATAATCAATTGTCAATGTTTGAATGGTTATAGTATATACCCATAAATTCTTAAACATCAGGTATTTATACAGTTTAGTTCTCCAATTTTAGAATTTTCCAAATTTTTTTATCAAAAATTTGATCATTTAGAATGGAAATACCTACTAAAACAGTTCAAAATTCACGATTTATTATAGTTAAATTGACCATTTTTCCATATTTTCTTTTGAAGAAAATTCGGATAAATTTTTGGGAATGTAAACTGGATAAGTACCAAACAACATTGAACCAACAATTCAAAAATTACTTTGACAGATTTCCGTCACACAACCAGGCTTTGCGCACAAAACATTCTTTTCTCCAATAGTTAATCTATTTAACAATGTGGTCAGTGCAAAGCCATCTCCAATAGGTCCATTGTCTTTGATTTTGGCGGTGCTCCAACATTTTTGATCTGGGAAAAAAGATGGGAAAATTCAACAAAATTAAGGATCTAAGACAAACAAGTGACTTATATTTTATTCATGTAATTTGCTTATAGATTGATTACTTTTTTATTAAATTAAACCTATTTATTCTTTTTTTTAGCAGGAAGAGCTTAACTCCAAAACTCGGCATCAACTTTCGAAAAATTCGAAGTTTAAAGTTAAATTTGTTTCAAAGATATTAAAAATGAAAAAGAGCCAATTTCCACATCAAAAATATAACGATAAAAAAAAATAGTTTATAATAATTTTTCAAGGAAAATGGACAAATTATGAAAGTCGAATCATCATTTTGGTTCATAAGGAAGAGTCATAAAGTGATGACACCTTCGCAGAGGTCTCAGATGCCCTAGTTATAAGGAATAAATAAGCCGCACATGTCGGCACACCTGACCGCCCACCCTGACTCTGACCTTCAGCAATTTCTTGTCGTTTTCCGATGCAATTTTTTGCGTGTTCGCAAATACCACATTGGACATATTTTTCTTGGGTGTTCATACACCAATAACGGTTTCCGTTGCAATTGTCCGCTCCTCGGCATTCATGACTTGGGAGGGTGCATTTGCCATAGCTCACATCTTCACAATCATGCAGATATTCTCCATCCTTTTTCTTACACCAATCCTCTAACTTTTTAAGATCTTTTTTGCCATCTTTGCTACAACCCTTCCACACATGGTACAGCAAGTCCTTTTCTAAAATGAACTACTCTAAAATTTAATTTTAAATTTGAAAAAGTTTATTTTCTGATCGTTATTCCATTCAAAATCCAACAAAGAAAAGTTAAGTGAATTAATTAATTAATTAATATTTAAAAATTCAAAAATTAAAAAATGAAATTTTAATTGTAAAACGAATTTTTGCTCAATTTTTCTTAATCTTTTTAAATCTCAAAAAAGAATTAATGATTTTTATAAGTACATTAAAAAATCAAAATATCATCAAATGGAACTATTGGTGAATGTTTTTTGCAAAGAAAAAAGCAAAACTTGCCTATTTTGCATACGTGCGTTACACATCTGGCATCGCTGTCCTCACATTTGACATTTTTTCTTCCAATTTCCTTATCGAATGAGTCCGTTTTCACAAAGTCATTAATGCCAAAAATGCCATTGGTATTTCCTTTGGCGGTGCTCCAACATTTTTGCTCTATTTCAATAAATTAATGCATTAACTTTATTTGGCGAATCTGTGTGGATATGGAGAAGCCTGTTTTGTTTAATAGTTTTAAAAGTGGGTTTATCTATGGAAAAAATTTAAAATTATGTAGTGAATTTTAACAATGTGAAAGATTAATGTGCCAAAACGCTAAAAAGACCGCCAAATGATCCAGTTTTTTGGATCTAAACAGTTTTGGCTCCTCCGTCCTCTAACCATTTTTAAATTTTGCGTTGCAATTGTCCTGATCATTACAGACTGAGCATTTATACTCCGTGCAGCAATGGTTTTTGTCCTCTGTGGAATGACTATGATCACAGTAATCAATCTTTTGGCAGGACTTGGAAATCCTCCAGTCTGTTTTGGGTTTGTCGTTGAGACAATAAGAAGCTGGGTTGTTTTGGTCTGAAACCAAAATTGAAAAAGGTGGTAGGTATGTAAGAAATGTGATAAAGTAAATTGAAGAGCCGATTTGGCAGAACATTCGATGTCTAAGAATAGAAAGTCTACGGATTTCAAATCTACTATTAAAATTTTTTTGGTAAAATAAATTTTTTTTTGGTAAAATAAAATAAACAATGGGGCGTATTCCGGTTAAAAAATAGCATAATATTTTATCATTATAGTTACAGTTTTATTGTGTAAGATGACTAAGTTTCTGTCGAAATAAAGACATAAAATAGATCAGAGGAAAACGATGTTCCGATCATTTTTTCATCAACACTTCATCCATTCCTTTGCATCCAAATCATATAGACACTCTTCCTTCTTTTCCTGGTTGACCAGGATTTTCATATGGCTGTTACCATCGTCGAGAAGGTATTTTTCGACCCAATTCCCCTTCAGATGCACCGGATTCTCCCGATGTTGGGGTTCGGAGGAGTCCAGGATGACCACGTCGAAACGGAGCAACATGAACTTGGTACCCTGACAATCATACTCCACGACAAACAGACCGAACACCACGAACTGGCTGGGTTCTACAATAAATAGAATTATAAAACAAATGTTTATATTCGTTACAGTAATAAGTAAAATTAAGGGAGGAGAGTTAGTTTTAGAATTTTATCCACCGGTGAAAATGATGCTAAGTGATTTGGCGAATTTAATATGCATACTTACCCTTAACTTAACCCTTGAACTAACAAATAAAAAATTACTTTGACAGATTTCCGTCATACAACCATATTTTGGGCACCCAACATCTTTTTTTCCAATGGTTGTTCTATTTAATAATGTGGTCAGTTGGAAACCATTTTCTTTAATATTGGTGGTGCTCCAACATTTTTCGTCTTAAAAAATAAATTCAAAATTATAGAAAAAATTAAAATTACAAATGTAGAACTATTTTTGGTCAGTAAAATTCTTCACAGATGTAACAAATGCAAATAAAAAACTGCTAATTCTATATATTGAGTTAGCACGTTTTTCCAGTTTATGATCTTCTTTTCAACATATCTAAAATTACTTAAGGCTCTTTACCATATGACCATCTATTTCGCATTTGTTAATTCGCGGTTACCAATTAAATTTGAAAAATTTCAATCTTCGACTTTACTATTCAAGTGTAAGCCCTGTACCGATTTAGTGACTTACATTTTATTTCTATAAAATTTTTTCATGTAATTCTTATTTCCTATAAAAGAAGAAAAATATTCAATCCCTATAAAATTCATTAAATAATGGTCGAGATAGGATGAAAAAAAGATAGTGTGATGAGCTATAGAGCTAAAAATCCTAAGCTAATTTCGTAGTGAATAAGCGGAGAAATTGCTGGAGAATATAATATTATATAGAACCTGCTGGAGAATATAATATTATTTTCATTATTTATTTATTATTAAGAAATGAACATTTTTCTTCTTGTATAGAGTGAATGGGACAATTCAACACGGGCCAATTCGACATTAACTGGTCATAATTTTCTTCAGATTTTGGTATGAATAGATAGCTCTGAATGTCGCTATAAAAATTTCAAAAAAGTCCATCCGAAATTGGCCAAGTAGTAAAATATTTATACACATAGGCTTTTCTTGGGCTGGGAAGGTCTTTCATTTTCGCTATTTTCCGAATCACCACTTAATCAATCATATTTAATAATTGGTCGCTCATTATTCTAAACAAGTAAAAAAATGGGTAACAAATTGCAAAAAAATGTATGAAAAAATTTTCCTAACATAGAAGCTCCATTTTTTCGTTTAAAACATTACGCCAGAAATTATCACTAAATTAGAGATTACCATTAAAATAGAGATTGCTATTAAATTTTTCAACCTCCTCATAAAGTTACCACTAAATTAGAGACTACTATTAAATTAGATCAGTAAATTAGGATAAATACGGTAGTTCCAAAAAGCACGATATTTGGCCAAAGATCTGGACCATAATTTTGAATTGCTATGTTTAACTATATCGTCTTATATTTTTTATTTACGAGTGTTGGGTCGCCGCTTCGCGGTTCCCAACGCTCGCTTGAGTATTTTTTAAAATGCCAGTCATTAGAATTTTGAAATGTTCTGCAATTTAAAAGTGAGATAAAGGAAAAAGGTATTAATTTTCGTGCTGAGTCATTCCGCAAAAAGTATCAATCACTAAAAATATCAAAATGGATTTTGAATGCAAAATTGTTGTTAAAATAATTATTAAAATTAAATAAAAATTACGAAAATATATTTTGATTATTGTCTAATTTATTTGCCTGATTATTTCTTCCTCAACCAAAAATTTTTTTGGCGAGTTTTACATTGTACGACCTAGTTTAATTTATCTTAAGAGGCTAAAATTCAATTCTTAACATCGATTTTTTATCAACTCCAACCAAAAAATTTATTTTATCTAAAATCATTAAAAAATATAAAGTTCTTTATTTTTATTTATTTTTTAATAATTTTTTAGCATTCATTTTGCACAAAATATCCATTTTGATACTTTTTGCGGAACGCCCATTTTGGTAATTTTTGCAATTGATACTTTTTGCGACGCACTTTTTGATACTTTTGACCTAGCACCATTCATTTTATCTGTTGAGTACCTATTTTGATACAAAAATAGATAGAAATCAATCGTAAAAACAACAGAAGGAATAAAATTTTGAAGTTCACTTTATATTTTAAATTTAATTTTTCTTTTTCCAGCGTTTCTTTATATTTTGCTTTACATTTTTGTTATACCTAATTTTTTTAATCTTCGATGTTTCATATTTTTGTCATTCGATGTTTTTATTTTGGCGTTTCGTGATTTCATCGTCTGTTTGACTACTCGTCATTTAACTCGTTTCCTCAATGTACCATTTCCGAGATCTTTTTCTTCTATTCCTTTCGAAAACACTATGCCAAATATTTCGCCAAGCTTAACTGGCGGACACGGTTTTGACTTTTAGGGGATTCGGTTAAGCACCTTGTGGTTTGTATGAATAAACAAATAAATATCCTAAAAATTCTATTAGGACTCCAGTGGTCTTATTTTTCAACCCCACTGAAGAGTGGGGGTTTATTGGATGGTAAGCTCTTAGTGGGAGATGGGAACTTATTTTTCGACATCATCGATGAGGTGGAGGACACTATTTTTTGATCCTATTTTTGAATGATGAAGTAGATTCTTATTAAGAAAATAAGGTCTAATTTTTAAAATTTTCTCCAGCGTCCCTTATCGAGGCCGCCGACAACCCTCAATTCAATGAACTTTTTGCATAAAAATTACCTTGAAAAAGGTCATTTTTTCTAAAGAAAAAGTTAAAAATTTTAGTTTAGGTCTCAGATTCCAAACAGCTCAAAATCAAAAATCAAATCGTTGCTTATGAAAATTAGCATTTTTAAGAAATATACTTTTCCGACCACAAAATCTTTAATTTTTAATCTTTTATACTTTTTTTCAGACATCAGCAAGTTAGAGCCCTGTTATAATACCTATGTAAAAATTCTATTTTTGATTGAACGGCGACGATTCTATCGAATTTAGCTAATTTTGAAAGTTCCTTGTAATAAAAAATTTAGATTTTAGTAAGACCCATGGGGTCTTAATGGAGGGTGGGCTTATTTTTCAATCCCTCTGGTGAGGGGGTCTATTAGAGAGTGAGGTCCTAATTGAAGGTGAGGACTTAATAGAGGTAATACGATAAATAACTTTCCTTAAGGCAGATGCATTATGGGTCATCGGAGAATTTTTTACTATTAAAGAAATAAGTATGCTGAATAAAATCTATTAAAAGGTGAGGGGGTCTATTAGAGAGTGGGGTCTTAATTGAAGGTGGGGACTTAATAGAGGTAATACGATAAATAACTTTCCTTAAGGCAGATGCATTATGGGTCATCGGAGAATTTTTTACTATTAAAGAAATAAGTATGCTGAATAAAATCTATTAAAAGTTAAGGTTGAAATTAAAAATAAATTTCTCGGTCTTGGAGTGTAAAGCTACGGGAACCTGTGGACCTATCCCTGACTCAGACCTTCAGCAACTTCTTTTCGGCTTCCGATGCAATTTTTTTCTTGTCTACATGCTTGGCATGAGACATATGCTCCTTGGGAGTCCATGCACCAATAATGATTCCCGTTACAATTATCCGCTCCACGGCATTCATGGCTTGGTAGATATTCCCCTTGTTTGTTCTTACACCATTGTTCAATATTTTGTTTGTCCTTTTCGCCATATTTTTTACAACCCTTCCATACATGGAATAAATCTTTGTTGCCTTAAATGAAGTGAATTGGAGTATTATATAAAGCTGAAATTACTAAATATTTTTAATTCATGTTGGATTTTTGTTAAAATCGATATCAATAAAAAGGTTGATTGTATCATCTAATTGTAAGTTCTGATCTAGATGGCCGATTGCAAACCTCACAAATCTATTTTAGATCAAAAAAATGCAGCAAAAATGAGGCTCTTTTAAACTTCTAAATAAAAACTATTGAAAATTGTTTATCCACATAATCATACAATTTTTCGCTTTTCAGACAATTGCTGATTGAAAATACAGAGATCTTATGCTTGTTGACATTTAAATAATTGTACTTAAAATGAAAATAGCCGCTCGTGAGAAACGCTTTGAATAAGGGATTTTGGTACTTGTGTAGTTTATGCCCCACCAATTTTTTTTATAATTTAAACATGTTGCATGAAACTTGGCATGGTGGAGAAGGTCGAGATCCTGCAGTAATTCGTCAAATTCATCATCGGGGAGCGCAAGCTTTGCATGCAAATCAGAAATTTTAAAATTATTTAATTGCTCAATCAAAAACCCGAAATTTTTATCAAAGCTAAATGAATTCTATTGGAAAAAATCAATTACAAGATGAAAAAGCAAAGGTATGATAAAATCTTAGATTTTATAAAAAAATATTTATCTTGATGCTCGCCATGCTGAGAAAATGCTTCATGCCAAGTTTCATGCAACATGAGTGTTTAAATTATAAAAAAAAATTTTGATGGGGCATAAACTATACAAGTACCGGGATTTTTTGCAGCGAATTCATTATAGTATTCCGCCACAGTAAAAGTAATGCACAGAGAAAAAGAAAATCAGGCAAGAATATATTTTAGTGCAGCATGGATGCGCGTCATAAAATCGCGGAGCTAAAAAAATTTGCGATTCTCAGGATTATTTACGCTGATTATATGTATCGAAACAGGTCTATTAAAATTTTGATTTTCATCCGATTGTCTTCATTGACACATATAGGTGTTTCTGTTCTGTTCTGTAATTTATTTTAAGAATGTGTTAGAGGCTCGATAAGGACCGCCAAATAAATTTTGAAAATTCAGGCTATTTTAGTGTATAGGTTTTTTGCTAATAAAAACGGAATTCAGCCACCCAATCAATCTAACAAAGATTTAGAAAATTACTATTGAATTTGAAATATTTATATGTATATGTTTTATGACTCTAGAAATATTGCTATCGCAGTAAGCGCAATAGCGGAATAGGAATGGTATTCTTAGAGATGATGCTATATAATGAGTAACAATATCATGAAAATGAAATTGTTCGGGATTGTTTTTTAATAAAATCAAAACCTGCCTAATTTGCAAATGTGTGTTACACAGATGGCATCCTTGTCCTTACATTTGACATTCCTTCGTCCAATCTCCTTCTCGAATGTGACCGTTTTCGCAAAGTCATTGATACCAAAAATGCCATTGGTGCCTCTTTTTGCAGTGCTCCAACATTTTTGATCTGTTGCAATAAATTAAATTCAATAACTTTATTGTGTGGATTTGAGTGCATAATATTAGATTTAGCAATATAAATTTCATAAAAATTGGTCCAATATCAAAATTCTCTTTATCCCAAGACTTTTTGACCAAGAATCCCAGAAATTTTGCAATTAAATCATCGAATTATTGGCAATATTTTGGAATTGCGGTCCCGCGGAAAAAACTAATAAGCTATACTGTCAATAAACTATACTGAAAATTCGCATGCTTTCTGGTATGCTGAACACGAATCCGAGCTCTGTTTTTGTCCATGACGAACCATATCCATGATTTTTCATCAAGTCTTCATTTTAATTGACTCTTTACATTTACTATTGAATTTTGCTAATTTTCTTCAAGTCATCGGTGCTAGGCCGTTTGCCAAAAAGTGCAAAAAAACGACTCAGCACGTATTTTTTCCACCCTTTCACTACGTTGACCTTTCTTCAATTTTTCGTTGCAATTGTCCTTGTCCTTGCAGAGTGTGCACTTAAATTCTGTGCATAACTGCTCATAAACTTCGTATGAATATCTGTTATCACAATGATGCACATTTTCACAGCGCTTGGTAATTTTCCAACCTTTAGCTTCTACGTTCCGTGGGTTGTTTGGGTCTGAAATCAAAAAGTAGTGGTCGGATGTAATGGATTGTGGATGTCGTTACTTTATCATGATTAAAGGGTGGAGTGGATAAAAAAAATAATAAAAGAAAAAAATGAAACAAGTATATTAAAATTGTTTGTTCTTTCAAAAAATATTATTTTTTATTTATTAATATTTTTGACATTATTATAAATTTTTTAAAATTCCATTTTCCGCAATAGAATTTAGGGGTACTGAATCCGAACAGCATACATTATCCTTATTAAAAAGCTTTTTCATTTAGTTTTCATTTTTTTATCCGAGCATTGAGTTTTGGATTCAATTCAATGCAAATTGTATTTCAATTTTTTTGGTAAATTCTATTTTTTCCTTTAATTACAGGTCCAATGCTCCATGGAGCTTATTTAAAAATTGAAATATTTTAAAACAGTGATATCTTGATTTTTATTTAGGTGGGAATAAACTCCATTTTGTGTTTTGAATAAAATTAGAAATATGCAATCTTATTTCACTTGAATACCTATAACCAAAATTTGCTATTCTATTCGGACTTGGCATCATTAAAAGAAAACGAATCTGTCTAAAAACTAATGCTTAAAGATCTTTGTAATTATTTCCTTTGTTTATTCATTATATATTTTCTTTCTTTGTTATCTACAGTTTAATTTGTAATGGCAAATGATAGCTTTTAGTATTTTTCCACCATTGATATCCCAAAATTGAACATCAAAAATTTTTCTTACTTTTTCGACAAATCTCTATACTGCAATAGTCCGAGGCATCGCACGCATATGAATCACCCACAGGATATTTAGCGTCTATGTTGTCTATGGTGTCTGTATTGATTTCAGCAAAGTCTGCTCCCAAGAAATTTGTATGCAAACATTTTCGATCTAAAAGAAGATTTTAAATAAAGCTAATTAATTTATTGTTTTAGATCGGTGCCTCACTAGTGCCAAAATAGTAAATAACGCTAAAATAGAATAAAAATTAATTAAAAATTGTACATTTTGTAAATTAAAATTTATTTAAAAAATGAAGTTCAGAACTCAACCACTAATTAAACTCAATCCTGACTGTTGGGTCAACAACCCACTAAAGAACTGGAATAGGATTTAAGATGAGATATGGCGTTCCGCCCATGATCTTTCAATACATTGTGACTTTTTATCCTTCCTTCCCAGTTCTGACTTCCCACTCATTCCACATGATCACTTTTCAAAAGAGTCGCTTCCCCAAAATAGCTCCCTATTTCCCGCTCCCAAATATAATTGTTATTTTGCTCTAATAAATAAAGTATTTATTTATTCCCTTCGGTCTATTATTATTGTGTCATCAAGGCACAACAGTGGCGCAGTCAGCTTAAAAAAGCGAACCTCCGGAAAGCAGAAAAAAGCATTTCGGACAGGAAATTCGTGGGTTTGAATTTTTTTTGTTCCCACCTCAGCAGGAATTCCCTCATCTTCATCGATCGATTTTCCTTGCTCGATACATCCATCGGACTTTGGACTCTCCACCGCTCTTCCTACACAGCAATCCCTGATAAATAGCTTGGCGCTTTTTATCAGAAGAAAATCATCGCGCTCCTGTTTAGTGTTTTGGCAACACTACTAAGGTCATCCACGTGCACCTCTATCGCTAACTAATGGTTAGCATATATAGAGGCTACTCTCCACTTTCTTCCAACTTTGCGGCTCACCTAAGTCCTGAACATCGATCCAACGCTCACTGCACTGCTCCAAAAGCTCACCGATGTGGTCACCAAGCAGCAGACCCAAACCGGCACAGCAATTTCGACCAACTTGCCGGACATCCAACCTTACGAACATGAGGATGGAGTGGACAATGGCTTTGAAGAATGGCTTGACCGCTTCACTTTTGCACTCGACTGCAATGCAGCATCGCTGACCGATCAAGCAAAGGTCAAGCTGCTCATGACAAAGCTGAGCCCTGCAGCATTCGCCGTGTACAAGCGCTCCTGCCTTCCGGCCGACCTCACCAGCTTCACCTTGGCACAAACCAAGAATCGGCTCATCAAACTTTTCACCAAAAGTCAGTCGGTTTTCATCGACCGATACGACTGTCTGCGGGCCACCCGAGAGGACGGCGAGGATTTCGGCACATTCATCAATCGTCTGAAAGGCCTCTTCCGCAAGTTCAAGTGGTCAGATCTGACGGAGGAGCAGTTCAAAACGCTGATCCTTCTGACATCCCTGAAATCCGGCAAAGATCTTAAACTTCGGCAGCATATTCTCGCCAGGCTGGCCGCGGATGGTGATCATGCTGACTACACTTTCGAAAAGGTGGTCCTCGAACTGCAGACCTTGCTTTCTACCCAAGCCGAAGCCAAACTCCTTGAGCAGTCCACGTCCACTTCACGGGTCAATGCAGTGCAGCAGAAATCAAACACCGAAGCCGAACCAGAGCAAATTCCATCAGCAAGAGCAAAAGGGGAAGCCACAGTCTTCAGCGCAAGAAAAGACGCCACCGAGCGCTTTCTTTCGATGTGGCGCCATGCACTGGGCTCGCAACTGCCCACACACTTCGCACACATGCAGCAAGTGCCGAAAGACTGGTCATCTGGAGAAACAATGCGACAAAATTCGCGACTTCCAGGCCAAAAAGGGGAAGGGTCAGAAGAACTGCAACACAGTCACCCTAGCCGCGTTCATCAACACGGTCACAGCCTCGGGTCTACTTCAAGCACCCATCATCATGAATGGTGTTGAAGTCTCCTTCACCCTCGACTGCGGAGCAGAGGTGAACATCATCGACGAGCGCACATATCGCTCGATCGGACAGCCTCAAATCCAGCAATGCAGTGAGCAGGGTCGTTTTTTCGAAGGAACCCGATGTTCTTTCATCGGGAAAGGCCAAACCACGTTCGAATTCAACGGCATCACCACTGAACAGCCGTTCTATGCGGCCAAACGCGGAGCACTCAACCTTCTTTGCGCATCTACTATGGACAAATTCGGATTCCTGGAGCACATGAAGCAGCTCATTCAGGGAAAAACACCGAGTCCATCGCATCACTTGGGTAGTGTTTCGCCAACAAACGACCCCGTCAAAGTCGAGTCGGTCGTGGTGAAACTACAAACAGAGTTCCCTGCAGTCTTCGCAGAAGACTTGGGACACTGCACCAAGACACAAGCTCATCTCGTCCTCAAACCAGACGCGGTATCCGTCTACCGACGAGCACGGCCAATGCCGTACGCCTCTCTGCCAGTCGTGAACAGCGAACTGGACCGTCTGGAAGAGATGGGAGTGATCAAGCCGGTCGACCATACTCATTGGGCCGCACCCATTTTGGTCATGAAAAAAGCCAACGGGACAGCCCGGCTCTGTGCTGATATCTCAACCGGTCTAAACGATGCGCTCATGCTCAACCAGCACCCTCTGCCACTGCCAGAGGACATCTTCGCAACCTTGAACGGAGGCCAAATTTTTAGCCAGATCGACCTCAAGGACGCTTATCTCCAAGTGGAACTGGACGACGAGTCCAAGGAACTGTGTACAATCGCCACGCATCGAGGCAACTATCAGTACCAGCGTCTACCCTTCGGAGTTAAGTCAGCGCCGGGAATTTTCCAGTCGATCATGGACAGCATGCTTGCTGATCTCCCGTTCACCACAGCATACTTGGATGATGTCATTGTCGTCAGCAAGTCATTCGAAGAGCACAAAGCACACCTTCAGCAGCTCTTCGGACGCATCCAAGAGTATGGACTCCAGGTTCGCATTAACAAGTGCTCGTTCTTCCAGGACCAGATCAAATATCTGGGCGTCATCATCAACAGAGCTGGAAGAACCCCGGACCCAAACAAAATCCGCGCAATTGTGGACATGCCAGATCCGACAAACGTATCGGAACTTCGCTCACTTCTCGGAATGGTCAACTACTACCAGGAATTCGTCCAAAATTTTCGCTTCATCCGGCAACCGCTGGATAATCTCATGAAGCAAGACATTCCTTGGGACTGGAACCAGAAGTGCAAGCAGGCATTACACAAAATCAAGGAACTGCTGCAGTCGGACCTGCTTCTCACGCATTATGATCCATCGCTCGAGATCATCGTGGCAGCCGACGCTTCTCAGCATGGAATCGGTGGAGTAATTTCGCACAAATTCCCCGATGGCGCCATCAAAGCAGTTTCACATTTCTCGCGTGCACTCACAGCAGCTGAACAAAACTACGGCCAAATCGAGAAAGAAGGTCTTGCCCTCGTCGAGGCAGTCAAGAGGTTTCACAAGATGATCTACGGGCGCAGATTCACCTTGCTCACCGATCATGAACCCTTGAAAAAGATCTTCGGCAGCAAAGATGGTGTACCCAAGTACACACAACCGTCTCATCCGATGGTCACTCATCTTGCTGGCCTACGATTTTCGCATTGAATACGTCAAAACTACGGACTTCGGCCAAGCAGATGCGCTGTCGCGACTGATTGCTCATCAACGTCAACCAAACTCGGATGATGTCGTCATTGCATCCTGCGATCTGGAAGCCTAATTGAGCGACACAGTTCAGCAGGTTGTCCGTCAACTGCCAATCACTTACAAGGATCTCGTCGCGGCCACCGAACAGGACACGGAACTTCAATCAATCCTGTCCTTCATCAAGACACAATGGCCTCGTCGTCATCTTTTCAAAGAATCACAGGAGCTTTCGAGCGAAATCTTCGAACAATTCCTTCGCCGGAAAGATCAAATTTCCGTTGTGAGTGGCTGTCTGATGTTCGACGAAAGGCTTATCATCCCCGCGGCACTTCGACCGTCCATCATGAAGATGCTCCACCAAGGACATCCAGGAATGAGGCGCATGAAGTCGCTCGCTCGCCTTCACATCTACTGGCCGCTGATGGACAAAGAAATCGACACATTCGTCCAAAATTGTTCAGCTTGCGCCGCGGTATCCAAAAATCCAGTCAAAACAACGCTTCATTCATGGCCCAAAACCACGCGTCCTTGGCAGCGAGTGCACATGGACTACGCTGGTCCATTCCATGGAAAAATGTATCTGCTCATCATCGACGCATTTTCGAAATATCCAGAAATTTTTGAGATGTCGTCCACCACTGCGTCTGCAACAATTGCGAAAATCCGCTACCTGATCACCAGGCACGGAATTCCGGAAATCCTCGTCTCGGACAACGGAACACAATTTCGCAGCACTCAATTCCAGCAATTCACACAAAAACATGTAATTGAGCATCTCTTCAGTGCACCATATTCACCGCAGTCAAACGGACAAGCCGAGAGATTCGTCGACATCTTCAAGCGAGCATTCGCCAAAATGAAGGGGGAGGGGATCACTCAGGATGTCTTGCAGACGTTCCTGGTCACCTACAGAACAACCCCCTGCAACGCGCTTCCGGAAAGCAAGTGTCCAGCCGAACTCTTCATTGGACGCAGACCCCGGACTTCACTGGATTTGCTTCGGCCACCTTCCGCCCAACCAGCTGTGCGTGACCTCCCAATGGAGGAACAATTCAACCGGAAACACGGCGCCCGACAGCGGTCGTTTGATCTTCAGGACGCTGTCTTCGCGCGCCATCGATCGACGCAGGAATGGCGTCCCGGACGGATCAGCAACCGACGAGGTGTAATCTACGGAGTCGTCTTTGAGGATGGCACATCAGGTTGGTTCCACACCAACCAGCTCCGCACCCGGCACATTCCGGATTCGGCCGTCGATGACACGTTGTACGTGTTCAACGACACTTTTGGCCTTCCGCTGCCGCCTGTGATCCAACCACCAGAAGTACAACCGCAAGTTGAAGTGCCGCCTCCGCCAGATGTGCCCGAGGTCGCTGCAAGGACACCTTCGCCTCCTCGTCGTCGATACCCGGAACGGACCAGGCGTCCGCCAGTTCGATTGGACCTCTGATCACCCGCACTCTTACCCGGCCACGGACAGTCCAAAAGGGGGAGGTGTTGGGTCAACAACCCACTAAAGAACTGGAATAGGATTTAAGGTGAGATATGGCGTTCCGCCCATGATCTTTCAATACATTGTGACTTTTTATCCTTCCTTCCCAGTTCTGACTTCCCACTCATTCCACATGATCACTTTTCAAAAGAGTCGCTTCCCCAAAATAGCTCCCTATTTCCCGCTCCCAAATATAATTGTTATTTTGCTCTAATAAATAAAGTATTTATTTATTCCCTTCGGTCTATTATTATTGTGTCATCAAGGCACAACACTGACTTAACTTTAAAAAATGTTTTTGATAAATTAGTTGCGAAATGAACACCCCCAATTTAATTTGCCAACTTAAAATTTTTGTCAAGTTAATCAAAAAAAATAGGGTTAATTCCCCTTCAATATTCATCGTTGTAATTTTAATGTTGTTTTGCTTCTTTTCCACTCTATTTCCATATTACATTTTTATCTATTTTTATGATGCTTGATACAGTAATTTGACAATTGTATTTTTTTTCTTCACCACTACTAGTGTGCCAATGGCATCTTATGGGTTGACTGAATAAATTGAAATTGAATTGAAATTGAAATGTTTATAATATGAGAAAAATAATGACCTATGATAGAGCTAGTTAGGCCGAAATTTTATAGTTATATGCATAAAAAATAATAACCTAGAACAGTTTTGCATATTTATAATTAGTAGTACTAAAGCTTCGATCGCTTGATTTTCTGGTTCTATTAACATTAATAGACAAATCATCCAGCAAAAAAACAAAATAAATTAAAAAGAAACTTATATGGTTTTGGATCGTTAAAAATGTAAACATCATCCAAAAGATAGATTCATTGATTAGTTTTTTTAATCTTCGTGTGATCGCAGCAAAAATGATGTCATTTTAGTGCAAAGATCCAAGTATGGCCTATCCAACGATATAGAGTTTCGTTACGAATTGAATTTCATGGGAGATATTCTAGAGGGAAGAAATTACTAGGTCGTTGCATAATTATTGTCGCTTTATATTTTAGGTGAAATTAACTATAAAGAATGGTACAAAAATCTAAAAAGTTGTAAAAAGTACTCAATCCTCTGTCTCCACTATATTTTTGCTTTATGGACGAATTATCATTACAGTTGAAATTCTTTGACTATCATTACAGCTGAAATAATTACAGTTGAATTATCATTACAGTTGAAAAAAATTCTCGAAGTGGCCCAGGTCAAAAAATGCCAAATTTTTTCCGGGTTTAAAATCAGTTTATTGATGGGGATTTAGTCTATTTATAGATCCATATTGTAGTCCATTTTATGTTGCGTAAAATATAGAAAAAGCTCATCTCGACTTGTCCACTCTTTGATTTTTTATGATTTTTTCAAAAGGTCCAAAAACGCATTTTTGGCCAATTTTCTCTTAAAATCGTCCTTCTCCTTACACTGATTCCCGTTGCAGTTAGCCCCGTGGCAATTCTTACATTCATATACCGCGTTTTGTTGCTCACAAAATTTTTTGGATGTTACATTGTAACAATCTAGACTTGTTGCACAGCTCTTCCTGGTATATAGGGCTTTGTTATTATCTGAAAAGGATAAAACAAATTTATTTAAAAATTCATTTTTAATTAAGAGTGCACTTAAATGTAATTTCTTGTAAAAACTGGAACCCAACCAGGAAAATCGGAATTTAGAACCGCAACCAACAGTTTTTTTGACCAGACCGGAACCGGTCGGAACTATCTTTTTAACCGAATTGAAAAAGGATAATAAAAATCCTCAAATAATAAGAAAAAAATTTTATATTTAAAATAAAAACAACAAATCAGGCATAATTTTCAAAAAAAATTTTGTCAAAGATTAAAAAATTGAATTGTGAACACTTTTTAACACATTGTTTGAATAAAATTTTTAATTTTTGATTAGTGCTTTTAAAAAAATTCTCAAAAAATCCATTACCCTAAAAAAATTCAAGGCTAGTGAAGAGTTATAAAATTTTAAGAAGAATTCAAATCCATGAAATTATTTCCTCTACACGAGAAAATTTAGTTATAAAGTTTCAATGATTGGAGAAGCATTAGAACGGAGGAGAGGTAAGGAAGAAGAGGAATAGGGATATATAAAGTTTCGTTATACGAAACATCATTTGATAAATGATATGATAATGGAGGTTTGCATTTATAAAATTATTATTCATATCCAATAACATCTATTTTAAACTAACCTTTGTTCCTAGAGATGTAATTTTGGATCGTTCCCCGATCGAAAATGGTCAAAAATGCCTTAAGACTCTGAAATTCGAATTCCTTGTACATATCCAATGGCGTCTTATTAGGTGACAAAAATCTGCCGAATTTCCTGACCTTAAACAACGACAAATTGATGAAAACGAATTATTATTAATGACTTACTCTCGAGTAGTTGTTCATACTCTCGATCATATCCTTTCGATGCAACGAAGGAAAGTAGCCGAATTTATACTGTAATAATTAAAACAGTAATAATTAAAAAAATATTTTAGTATTTTAGAGATTCTTTCTTATAAAAATAAATTCTATTTTACAATGTGTAACATCCTTAGATTGAAAAAAAAATACAACAAAATTCTAGTTGAAAATAGTGGATTAAATCATCATAGTTCATATATTTCTATTTAATCAATGGACATCAATAACTCGATGGACATCAACAATCAATGGACATCAATGGACATCAACAATAATTGCCCCAACCGATATAATTCGTAGAATATCCCCAAACTGACAAAAAAGATCCCCATGCCCAAAAACTTTTTTTTTGTTAGACCAGTTAGACCAAAAGTATAAAAGTAAAGTTGTGCAGAATTTTATGCTCTATTTTCTGGTATTTTTAGTTTTTCGTATCGATAAATAGTCTTTTTAGGGGATGTTTCGAACTGTTTGTTCGAATTTCGAAAAACAAATACCGGAAGATAGAGCATAAAATTTTACACAACTTTGTTTTTTATACTTTTGGTCTAACTGGTCTAACAAAAAGGTTTTTGGGCATGGGGATATTTTTTTGTCAGTTTGGGGACTTTATTTTTTTGTCAGTTCTGTGAGGGGATCTTCTGCGTCGACACCCATTTTGACATATTTTTTAAATACCATAGCACCTCCACAATTACCTGGTGTGCCTTTATGTCAATGGGCGTGTTGTTTTTGCTGTTGTCGACGCCAATCTTGATGGACTCTGCTTCAAGTTCAAAACCCTTAGGGTCCACTGCCATTTTTATGGTAAGAGTTTGCCTAGCGAGCAATTTTCGTGTCTCTTTACATTGATCCACATCATCGAAATCCTGAAAAATTGCGTAAATTCTCTGTAAAATTCCTGAAACTTGCTAATAAGACATTTGCTATAATTTATCAAGGATGAAAATCTAAAATGCTTAAAAAATGTAAAAAATTGAAGGATTCCGATCAAAAATAAAGTAAATTAAATTTAAAAATTAAATTAAAAAATGGGCTCAGTAAAGTTGTGAAATTAATTATTATGGAAAAACGAAATTAAAAGTTCATTGTTCTCATTTTATAAATGTTCTCATTGGGTAAAATTCTCATAATAAAGGACATTTTTAAATGAAGTTATAATCAATTTTAGCAGTTTAGTTTATCTCTCCCCCTCGAAAAATTCATCTACCATATTATGTATAATGTTCGAGATTACTCTCTCGTGTAAAAATATTTAAAAGCCTTTAGATCCTTTTATTATATTAAATAATATAAATAAGCATTAAAAGATTATTGTTTTACAATTCTTTAAAATATATAAAGAAATTTATTTAGGCCTTCCATGCGAACAAAAACAAAATGAAAAAGCAAAGAAACTGTTAACCAATTTACATTTTTGAAAAAAAAATATCGGCTCTCCTTATAAGTATAATCTGCTTACCTTGGACCAATCCAGCAGCTCGTGAACCCCAGTGTTGTTCGGTGCATAGAAACCCTCCTGCTGAACAGGCCGAACCCCGGTGCTTAATATGCCAAAGGTACAGTTGAACACCAAGGCTTTCAACTGCTGGTCCATGGACACATTCAGATGGAAATGGTCTTGGACGGAGGCATAATAGAAGTCGCCAAAAGATAGGCCAGATGCGATATCGTGGTGGGTCTAATAAACAACCATAACATCAATTATTATAATATCGCTTGAATGATATAATTGTAGTCTATTTTGGAATTGTGCCAAAAAAAATTTTATCTCTGATATATCACTTCTAATTATTAACAAAACAACCGGATACTATAGTATGGTATGTTAACGGGGGGGGGTGAGGTTTATCTGATCAGCTATCAGTAGGTTTTTAGAGGGGTTTTATCGGTAAGAATTTCTTTAATAATATAATTTTTAAAGAAAAAACAAATAAAAGTTCTCCCTCCTCATAATGTTCATTCTCCTAATAATAGTACCCAACATCGAACGTGCGGGGAGAGGCATTATATATCAATTAAGTGAGAAGAAAGGATTTTTTAGCATAATTTATGAAACAAATTATAATTTCTAGTAAAATTTTTAAAAAAATATATATTGTATTTTGTATCTAATATATTATTGGAGAGGGGGAGGGGGGGGG